>VXBP01006034.1:13462-36545 GCA_013400115.1 Rhinopomastus cyanomelas | reverse complement strand
GTGTGCACTGCCCGGCGGTTTTATAAACCTCCCGCAGCTGATGTCACAACCCCACGACACAGCCCCTGCTCAATCTCGCGAGAGGACGCCCCTGCCAACCCCCCTGCCTACCTGGTGGTCCTCCCAACCCGCGAAATACCAAAGATAGAGCAGAAAGACCGAAGTCTCTGAGTTTGAGCAAAGCAGTGCTCACTGTGGGCAGGCTGGCTCTGCAGCCAAAAAACATCTCTTGGAAGTGCCTGCAGTCACTCTTCCCCACATTATACATCCTCCCCTCCAACTTCTTTGCCCCATTTCTCTCTTTGTTCCCGTTGCAGAAAGCCATTAATTAACAGGACAAACAGCCATTAGGTGTTTATCCTCTGCATCTCACACTTCAACAGCAGAATGGAAGTAATTTTACAGTTGCTAACAAGGTTGAACTTTAAAAATGTGCTACAAAGGAGGATTTTCTAACTTGTCTCACTGTTGGCAGCGCTGCAAGCTCAAGGAAGCCACTATCTGATTGCACAGGGCTTACTGCCTGTCTGCAGCAGACACCAAATCAGGCCTCGGAGAGTATGTCTCTCTCTTGTCTGGGGCCAAATTAGACATGTAGCTCTTGCCCACTGGCATTTCCTTCAAGAGCAAGCGAGCTACTACAACAACCACCTTTCCTTTTTCTTCAGAAGCTCCTGTCCCTGGTACAAAGTGGGGGCAGAGTGGTTTGTCTGCCACACTGTCAGTGCCTTGTGCTTCTTGGCTCTGAGCAGGAGCATCTGCAGGACTTGGGACAGGAAGAAGATGGATTCCAAAACTCATTTCATGTTCACGAGGCTGGAGTTACAGAGCATAACGGGGTGATGCATAGGCCCGTTGGTGCTGTGCTGAGTGCCAGGGTATGCTTGATGCTGTTGAACAGTGTGTTTTCTTGGGTGTCGGATGGTGTATATTGAGCTTTGTGAATTAAGACATTAAATGTTGACACTGATTGATAAACCAGAGCCTGTGGTAGGGCTGACTGTGTGGGAGGTGCTTAAATCTTCATGGGAGGAAATAAATTATAGCCAACTCATGTAGAAAATCCAAATAGAAAAGGCTGTGCTCTCCCCAGTCCTTCTGCAGCTGTACTGGTGCGTGTGGGGGTAGGTACTTCTGTGCCTGGGCAGGGCACCCCTGAGGTGAACAGGGGCACTGACCCGCTGCTCCCAGTCCTGGAGGGTTTATGCTGAGCTGAGAATGGCAACAGCATTTGTCCTTTCACAACCAAATTTGATTTGTGGGAAGTCCACATTCTGTACAGATCCAGATAAAATACAGGGTTGTACTATTGCACCAGCCACTGCAGTTGCCCTGTTCATAGAATCATAGAATCATTAGGGATTGGAAAGGACCTTGAAAGATCATCTAGTTCAATCCCCCTACCAGAGCAGGATCACCTATACCAAGTCACATGGGAACATGGCAAGGCAGGTCTTCAATGTCTCCAGAGAAGGAGACTCTACAACCCCTGGGCAGTGTGTTCCAGTGCTCTGTCACCCTCACTATGAAGAAGTTCCTTCTGATATTTATATGGAACCTCTTGTGTTCCAGCTGTTGTCACACAGACTGCAAAGTCTAGCTCAGCTCACATGAAAACCTGCCTTTGCAAAGCCAAAACAGCTCTAATTGCAGAGGGCAGCAGCATATAATCATAACCCAAATGCAGTAACCTTGTGGATCAACTACCATGGGTTGGATGGTGTTGGTGAGACCTAACCTCCTGCCACGAGGGTCAGGCAGGGGAACTGAAGTTAATTTTATAGCTCCCGTGACTCCAGTGATACCGTCACTGGGAGCTGATGTTGCTGGCTGATAGAAGAACCCGGTCCTGTGTATTAACAAAGGGCTCTGCAGTTACAAATCAGTGCTCATTCATCTATGAAGAGCATTCGCTATCGCCATCCACCGCAAGACTACAGCAAAGAACTCCGACAAACTCCAAACACAAGAGCCTGTTGGCAGCTGTCACGATAATCAGAATAAATGCAGAGATATACTGTGCTCAGCCCCTGTGATGTCTGTCAGGGAGCTATTTCAGTTGCTCCCAGAGGCATTCACATCTCAGCCCATCTGTGGTGGATCGTAAATTACTTATGACTGTGAGAGATAAGGGATTTCCCCACAGATAAGGGGAGGGGGGTGGGACATAATTTCTGCGTTTGATATTTGTATTAATGGCACAACGTGCAGCAAGCAGTTAATCCCCAAGAAGTAGGATTTAGGTGACGTGAAAATGCCAGTAAAGATTAGATATGAAGAAAAAGACACTCCATCCAGGGTTGCTTTTTTCCCCTTTAAGATGTTCCCTCAGTAGAGGATGAGGTGATGGTGAGTAAGATGAAGACTGAAAATGAAATTCGCTAATAGTAAAATCCAGCTGCAAGCCAGATGTTACACAAAGGCCCTGGCAAGGTTGAAGGAAGAATGAGAGAACATGAAATACTTTGAATCGCAGTTCTCTCTACTCTCAAAGCGCTTCCCAGACGTGATTGAAGTTGCTCATTTTATTTCTTGGAAAGGTGAAGACACTTACCGCCATTTTCAGAGTTGGGAGATTGAGTGTCTCTCTGTCACCTCACAGTGGTGTTGTCCTCACAAGACGGTTCTCTGAGTTGCATCTTCTCTCCTAGGCATTAAGAGAACAGGATGTGCAGCTCAGGGCAGGTTCTGCTCAACAGGTAACGGGCAAGGAGCTTGCTCTTTGGATTTCCTTCCCCAGAAACACATCCACAAGCCTTGTCCAAGGTAGGGACGATCTGGACAATGTTTCATCAGCACTATCACTGGCTTCGTAACATCGAGTGTTTAGTTGATCCATTAGGTGAATAAATGCTGCCTTTTGGGAAGGTTTCATTACTGCAGCTGTCAGAACATTCTCCATCACATGAGAGGGATGGTGTGTTCTGCTGCCATTTGTAAGAGAGATGGGAGGCGCCTCTAATGCAGCAGACGTTAGAAAACGCTCGACAGTGTGTGCGGCCAGGGGGTACTGGAGAAATACCCTTTTTGCAAGTCATATGCTCATGTATCATGGACTGTACTGGGACCTCCAAAGGTTGTTTAGTCCAACCCCCCTACAACAAGCAGAGCCATAACTCATCCAGATTTCCCAGAGCCTCATCCAGCCTGACCTTGAATGGCTCCAGGGATAGGGCCTCTGCCACTCCTCTAGTCAGCCTTTTCCAAGGATCCCCCACCCTCAGATTCAATAACTTTTTCTTCCTATCCAGCCTCAATCTGCCCTTTTCCAGCTTCAAACCATGACCCCTCATCCTGTCATTCCCTGCCCTTGGGAACAGCCTTCTGACAGGCCCTTGTCAGGGATTGGGATGTCTCCCCAGAGTCTTCTCTTCAGGATTAACAACCTATCTTCTTAAATGTCTCATCTCCATAGAAGTCTTCTCTGGACACACTAAGAACCCACCTGTGTGATTAGGTGACCATGCTCCTAAGTGAGGTTGGACTCGAGCTCCCTTTCAGAACACATCATTCTGTGATCCTAATTAAAAAGCTTCTGGTGCAGTACCTCTGTGTCTGATTCTGGACCATCTGTGGAAAGAGGACAATGTACAGTTTTGTAAATGATCACAATCTCTCCTTGTTAGAACAGAAACGTGACCTGATACCGCAACCTGTCACACATGGGACGTTCCTGCATCAAGAAGCAAGCCTGCCTGATCCACACACGTGTATTGATTCCTACGGCAAATGAAAGGCTTTCATTCAATGAAAAACATTCTGGGAACCCTACTTACGTAGGAATTGAAGTGGCACTTCGGAAAGGCCTTGGCATGAGGCCTGCTGGAGAGGTCAGCTTGCTTGGTTAGAGAGACCAGCTCTCAGTGTGGTCTGTTGGCAAAGTAGAAATCAGGTTGTTTCCTTAGCTGTAGGAAGAACTTCAAATTATGGTTGATAACCACAGTTCCACTAAATTCATTTCAGTTTCAGGCTACTTCAGACGTGAAAGAGCTATAGCTGAGCTTCTGCATGGTTTTCTATTCTCAGTGCATCGATTCAGCAGTGTGAATCCGAGAAAACCTTGGATGAGTTGTGCATTTAGCGGTTTAATTCGGTCAATGAACTTGGCGGTTCAGTCTAGGTAATGATGCGGAGAAGCAAAGACGAGGCCAACATTTGCAGGATTCTTCAGGAAATTAGCTCCCTTCTGTTTTCATTCCAGTTCACACAGAATTACTGGAAAGCACCTGGTTCTTTAGGCAGCACAACAAGGCCTTTGGTGAACAGGGATTCACAGATACACAGATCATTAGGGGTTGGAAGGGACCTCCAGAGGTCATTGAGTCCAACCCTCCTGCTTGAGCAGGGCCATAGAACCTAGGGCAGGTCCACAGGAACACATCCAGAGTAGTCTTGAAAGCCTCCAGAGAAGGAGACTCCACACTGTCCCTGGGCAGCCTGTTCCAGTGCTCTCTGTCACCCTTAGAGTGACTTCCAGTGCTCCAACTGACACCCACTGCCCCTTGTCCTGTCACAGGGAGCAAGTGAAAAGAGATTGTCTCTTTCTTCTTGACATCCAGCCCTTGTGGATTTACAGACAGTAATTAAATCCCCTTGTAGTGTTCTCCTCTCCAGACTAAAAAGCCCCAGGTCTCTCAGTCTTTCCTTGTCAGATAGGTGCTCCGGTCCCTTAATCATCCCCCTGGCCCTCCGTTAGACTGTCTCAATCAGATCTCTGTCCCTCTTGAACCTGGGAGCCCAGTACTGGACACAATACTCCAGATGTGGCCTCACTACAGCAGGGCAGAGATGGAGGAGAACCTCCCGTGATCTGCTGGACACACATCAGGATACCAGTCGCCCTTCGTGGCTTCCACGTGCTGGAGACAGTGTTTCTGAGCCAGCTGCAGCCTTTGTACTCCTTGAGATCTACGCTGCTCATTTGAACTCTGTGATTAATAAGTTGGACTAACAGGAGTCAGTCCAAGCCTACTTGGGTAAGTGCCTAACCTCTCCTCTCATAAAGACAGCGTTTGGTGGTTAGTGACGTTGGGGACAGCTGCTTCTCTGTGGTGCACTGTTTGTTTCCCCCAGGCCATTTGCAGTCAGGTTGGGTCGGGCTTGACTGGAAAATTCGATGGCTTTTCTGTTTCCATCCCCTTTTGCCAAGCGTGTCTTTAAAGCTGCTCTTTTTATGATGTGCGAGTTTCTCTCCATTTGAAGAACTAACATCAGATGCAGCCCAGAAAGTAGATTTTCAGAACTGAGCTATTAGGCAGCAAAGAGGCCCCTTTTTAAGACGCTCACAAGTTGCACAGCAACCACAGGAGCACGCAGTCATTTGATTTCTCAAATGACTTTGACTCAAGGGAAAAACAGTTTTATTCACCCCTTAGAGCTTTCTATCATAAGTGATAAAGTGGAAATGTGTTTATACATTTTCCCCTAAGAAAAGAAAAAACCCTGTACCTGATCTCGGAGAAACAGCAGCATCTATTACCATGGAAATTACTGCAGAACACAGCCGGTCACAGCTCCTCTTGGAGATCTTAACTGAGAAAATACAGCAGTGGAACCTGCCATTTCTTCTAGCTTCCAGATGGAACACACTGACCCTTCTGAAATCACTGATTAAAACCCCACCAACCAAACCGCTGTCGATGGAGAGTAGCGGAGGAGAAAAGGACCTGGGCGGTCTGGTGGGCAGCAGCATGAGTGTGAGCCAGTAATGGGCCCTGGTGGACAAGAAGGCCAGCGGCATCCCGGGGTGGATCAGAAGGTTAGCAGATGGAGAGAGGTTCTCCTCCCCCTCTACTCTGCCCCGCTGAGACCACAGCTGGAATCTTGTGTCCAGTTCTGGGCCCCTCCGTTCCTGAAGGACACAGAGCTGCTGGAGAGAGGCCAGTGCAGAGCTGCAGAGATGAGGAAGGGAGGGGAGCATCTCCCTGCTGAGGAAAGGCTGAGAGAGCTGGGTCTCTTGAGCTGGGAAAAAAGGAGCCTGAGGGGTGACCCCATGAATGTTGATCAATATGTAAAGGGCGGGTGTCAGGAGGATGAAGCCAGGCTCTGCTCAGGGGCACCCAGTGATAAGACAAGGGGCAGCAGGCATGAGCTGGAGCAGAGGAGGTTCCGCATCAACTTGAAAAGGACCTTCTTCCCAGTGAGAGTGCCAGAGCCCTTGCAGGGTCTGCCCAGGGAAGTTGTGGAGTCACCTTCTCTGGAGATGTTTTAAACCCACCTGGGCATGTTCCTATGCGACTGGATCTAGGGGATCCTGCTGTGTCAGGGGGATTGGACTGGCTGATCTTGTGAGGTCCCTTCCAATCCCTGATGTTCTGGGATTCTGTGATTCTTGCAGACATCTCTAATTAGCTCTAGTTTTGAAAACCACTGAGTACAATCAGTAACATAAAGTCTCCTGGCATAGACCAGGAGTATTGTAGCTTCAGTTTGAAATTCCAAAGGCTATTGGGTATCAGACCAGGCTGAAGGAGTTGTAGCCTGAATGGGTCTGGTAATGGGGTCACTGAGATGCAATAAATCACCGTCAAAATGCTGGGTTTTTACAGAGTGAAAGCGAACTCCCAGGTGTCACTTCTGGTGATCAAAGTGTTCCCTTGCCTCTGCTTAATCTCTTCCACTTTACAAGTGTTCTCTTCTCTAACAGCAAGGCACGTTTACAAATGGGTTGTTGCTACTTCCCAACAGATGTCACCTGGCTGAACTTCATAGTGCTGCACACTGCCTCCTGCCCAAGCCGTCCCACACACACGTATGCTGCCCTCCTGGCACAGCACCACGTGCAGTTACCCCACACGCTGCTGGAGACAATCCCTCTGTCTCTCTCTCTGTTGCTCACACGCACACACTCAGAGCTTTACACCTTTTCCCTCCTGTCTCATCTTTTAGTCACTTCTTAAAGATGCTGACAGTGATTTGTTTGAGGCAGACAAACCCTGAAATGCTCTGCAAAGAAACAAACGGGGAGAGAGAAAGCTTGTAGTAAGTTCTGTTGAATCACATTTTGCACGAGGCTTCATGTGTGGCGAGTGACTGATCTGCAGGAGGATGCTGCGAAGAGAAGGGAACTCACAGAAGGAATCTTAAATCGTGTAGAAAAACAGGAGCAAAATCTTCCTCCTTTCTTCTCTCTCTCTCTCTCCAAAATAAGTTTTTCTACCCCTTAACCAGCTCCAAACATTATCTGAGGGTCTGTGTGAGCTCTAACACATATAAGAGGGGCAGTGCATGTGAAGCACCAGTCACTAACCACCTTCCTTTCTCTTTTTCTTTTCCTTCTCAGTTTGTTGCTCAGCCAAACTGCCAGCAGCTGCTAGCAACGCTGTGGTACGATGGTTTTCCAGGATGGAGGCGGAAACACTGGGCAGTGAAACTCCTGACCTGCATCACCATTGGACTGCTATTCCCCGTGCTCTCCGTGGCATACCTGATTGCACCCAAAAGCAGGCTGGGACTGTTCATTAAGAAGCCATTTATAAAGTTTATCTGCCATACTGGCTCTTACCTAACCTTCCTCTTCATGCTCCTGCTGGCATCACAGCACATCGTCAGGACTGACCTTCACATGCAGGGGCCACCTCCCACCATCGTGGAGTGGATGATCCTGCCCTGGGTTCTAGGTAAATCAGAAACGCGCAGATGCCTTGGCCACGGTCGCCTGACTCACGCTCGTGGAAACTGCGTGGGGATTGAGTGCCGATCTCGGCGGAGGCAGCATGTAAAGAGATTTGGCAGCCAGCTTCAGTTTCTGTGTAAAACAGCTGGGCTCCTTCTGGAACAGCAGATCCTGTTGGCCTAGGGCTCTTCTGCTGTTCCTGCTGCCATCTGATGTGCCTTTAGACAAGACCCTGAGTAAACCACAGCAGACGCAGCTCTCTCCCGGCTTTCCCTGTGCTTTGGGTGAGGAATGGGTTAGGAATTAGCGTCTGGGTCACACTAGCAACAGATCAGTGTCACTTCTCTTGCTGGCTTAGTCCTGCTGGCTGGAACATGGCAGAAGGCAGTGCTGGGAGCCTGTTTCTGCTTTCTTCTCCTTACTGAGTTGCTCCCAGAGCCAGCGAGCAGGAACCAGGGCTGTTTCTTCCAGGGCTCTCTGCTCCCCAAACAGCCTGCAGAAAGGCAGAAGGGGGAAGGTAAATCTCATGTAGCTGTATGCCTCTGTGCTCTTAAACACTGACCAAATCAATATCAAGCACTCTGTATGAGCAGGAGAAAGAGGTAGTATTTCTTGTCAGGAGGTGAAATGTGAAACTCTAATTCTGGTCTGGCGTGGGCAGGCACCACTGGGAAGAACAAGAGGTGTCTGGGAAGCATGAGGATGAGGCAGTGAGGTCGGATGGGAGAAGGCAGGTAGAGCTACTGAGGTAGGAGGGAAGTGTAGCTGGAGATGGTTTTCATGAGAGACAAGTATTTATCCTTTCAAACTGAGCTCCAGCACAGCAGCAAGTGAAACCCTGTGGGCCCCATTAGAAGCATGAGCTCTTCTTGAATTAAGCTCCCATCTCCCTTGCAGTGGTGAGCTGGGGTGTTAGGGGAAGCTCTGCTCATGGGCAGCAGTTTCCACCCCTTTATAGGTCTCCTCCAGCCTCTGTCTGTTTGGTGTGAATCCCCAGATGTCAGGTAACAGTGAACTGTGCCTCTCTAGTAGGTGTCAGTGGCCTGGAAAGACACAGTGATGCTTTCTGAAGACACTTCTCACAAACCTCAGTCTCTGGAGTTCCTCTTATGGTTCTTCAATGCTTCACAGGCTCCACCACTGCTTTCCTGTCCCTGAAGCGCTGGGCCCAGCTCCTTGCTTCCGTGGTGGCTCTGGATCATGCTGGTTCTGTGCTGAATGAACCTGGTTGTTCCCTGAGCCAAACCTAAAATTGCTGATGGCAAACAAGGAAAGGCAGTTCAGGATGTTCACAAATCCCTTCCCATCCTAACCCAGTGCACTTTGCACAGCTCTGCCACCACAACTTGCAGTCAGAAACTTCAGCCTTGTTACTTAAACTTACTCTTTACAGCACTGAAATGAATATGTCAGTAGACCCTTCAGAATAAGTTGAGGAGGTTAAGTGTCTGTAGGTGATCTCTTCACGTTATCCTTAACTTCATAGTAAAAAACTGAGGGGAAATGTTAGGCCTTTCAGCCAGAGCGATCTGTGGGTGAAAGGAGAATCCATTTATAAAGCCTCTACAAAATCACTGCTTCCAGCTGCCTGCTCTTCTCCGTGAGGCCCTTTCATTTGGATAAATGGGGATATCAAGAGAGGTTCTCCTCCCTCTGTACTCTGCCCTTGTGACATTGCCAGCAATGGCTCCTGGTGGCCAGAATGACACAGAGCGGCTGGAGAGAGGCCAGCACAGAGCCACAGAGATGATGGAGGGAAGGTAGCATCTCCCTGCTGAGGAAAGGCTGAGGGAGCTGGGTCTCTTGAGCTGGGAAAAAAGGAGCCTGAGGGGTGACCCCAAGAATGTTGATCAATATGTGAAGGGCAGGTGTCAAGAAGATGGAGCCAGGCTCTGCTCTGGGGCACTCAGTGACGGGACAAGGGGCAGCGGGTTTGAGCTGGAGCAGAGGGGGTTCCACATCAATGTGAGAAGGACCTTGTTCCCAGTGAGGGTGCCAGAGCCCTTGCAGGGTCTGCCCAGGGGGATTGTGGAGTCTCCTTCTCTGGAGACTTTTCAAACCTGCCTGGCCATGTTCCTGTGTGACTGGATTTAGGGATTGCTGTGTCAAGGGGATTGGACTGAATAGTCTTTCAAGGACCCTTCCCATCCCTAATGTTCTGTGATTCTGTGGTATTGTGGGACCATTTATTAAATTGAGAAATTAGACCAGTGTCACCACATTAGAGATTATTATTAAAGAAATATTTTCCACTCTAAAAGGAGAGACAGAACAGGCACAGACAGCATTGCTGTAACCATAGTAACCAGCAATGATAACTCTCTATAAATACAGTGTGTGAGTTCTTCACCAGGCTCCTCTCTGGTGATTTATTTTATTATATATTTTTGTGGGCGCTCAATGATTCGGAGGCAGCTGTAATAAAATTACCTTATTGGCCTTTACATTATGTTTGCCTGACCGTTGACCTGCTGGCTGGCAGCCACAGAGCTCAGACTGATACCTGGATGTTTGCAGCACTTCATTTCAACATTGTCTCTCTTCAGCTTGAACTTACAGGTCCTAAAACTTGAGCTGTAAGCAGTGTTTCACAGAATCACAGAACATTAGGGATTGAAGGGACGTCAAAATACCATCCAGTACCAACCCCCTGCCATGGCACGATCCCCTAGATCAGTCGCACAGGGACATGGCCAGGCAGGTTTGAAATGTCTCCAGAGAAGGAGAATCCACAACACCCCTGGGCAGCCCCTGCAAGGGCTCCGGCACCCTCACTGGGAAGAAGTTCCTTCTCACATTGATGTGGAACCTCCTCTGTTCCAGCTCACACCCATTACCCTTTGTCATATCAGTGGGTGCCCCAGAGCAGAGCCTGGCTCCATCTTCCTGACACCTGCCCTTTCCATATTGATCAACATTCATGGGGTCACCCCTCAGGCTCCTTTTTTCCCAGCTCAAGAGACCCAGCTCCCTCAGCCTTTCCTCAGTAGGCACTGCCCAGTGCAGCATCCCTCAGCTACGGAGAGGGAGCAGTCTGGGCACCCACACTGGTGAGGCAGTCGGAGGTCTGTTGTGTTGGGTTTTTTCCTTTTCATGCACCTTTCATATCTTCATTGCAGGATAATGTTTTAATCTGGGTAATTCAGACCCTCGAGCGGCTCTAAGGACAATCTCAGCATCTCTTTCAGGTGATGAGGGAGCATAGCTGCCACTTGCTTTTTAATGGGACTTAAGCAGTTCTACAGTAAAGGACACAGAAGATACTTCTGCTTCGACCTCTATGCCAGGAGAGTTCAGCAGTGGCAGTGAACTTAGGAAGCTGCCCCTCACCCCACCAGCTCCAAGACGGTGCAGCGAAGGTTTGCAAGTGGCCAAAGTTATTTCCAGAGGGCACTGCCCAGTGGAAATGATGGGCTCTGGCCATAGCCTCAGAAACAAACACTCACCTCGCAAAACCCGTGGCCGTGGTTTGACATGAGGTAAGTCACTGCGGTGCCAGGCTGCAGTGGCCTTTCTCATGCTGTGCCTTCCCTTTCTTCACAAATAATCCCACTGGGCTTTTTGTGCAGCAAGACACAGTGACTAAGCACAGGGGATGAATTCAGTCCTTCTTTCTCCGCTGTGATATTTCCAGGTCAGGGAGGAAATGCTCTGGCATGTAGGAGCTGGTCCCAGTGCTGCCCGTTCTGCAGAGAGAGTCAGGAAAAGCTGCAGGAAAAATCCTGTTCAACAGAGTGGAGACTGGCTTACAGCCTTTGTGAGAGCAGACAATCTGTCAGAAGCTCTATCAGATACCGTTGCTTCAATAGTTTATTCATGTAGAACCAATTTTGCCTGAGCCAGTCCACTCACACCCGTTATAATCAACATATGCTTCAAACAGGTGCCTCTGCTTCATATCTGGAGCCCTGGATGGGAAACCTGGGTGTTTTTCATTTCTGTCTAGATTACATTCCCCGCAGGGCTGTAAAATGTCTCAGCAGCAGCAGCATTATGCTTTGTAGAGAACAAGGGCAATGAGAGGTTGTGTTCCGAGCCGTTAATGTAGAGTTGTGTTTTATTACGTCAGGTACACACAACGCTGTGATGGCAGGCACCACCTTGTCATGACAATGACCTCTCTCTCTTTTATATAGGCTTTATCTGGGGAGAAATCAAGGAGATGTGGGATGGAGGATTCAATGAATATGTACACGACTGGTGGAACCTGATGGATTTTGCAATGAACTCCCTCTACCTTGCAACTATCTCCCTTAAAATTGTTGCCTACATGAAGGTACAGTATCTTGGGAGAGAGAATTTGTTAGGTGCTGGTTAGACCTGTCACACATGGGGTAAAAACCGTCCAAGTCGGTGCAGTCCCAGAGCACCAGGTAGGGCCCTTAGTTCCTCATCCCCACCGGCCACCAACATCCTGGGCCAGGACTGCGGACAGTGCCATCCCTTCTCCTCAGGAGAGCAGCTGTCAAACAGAAATGCTGTGGGAATTCAGCATTTAGGAAAAGCTCCGAACATTAGGGATGGGAAGGGACCTCAAAAGACCATCTAGCCCAATCCTCCTGCCACAGCAAGATGCTGTGTCACACAGGAACATGGCCAGGTGGGTTTGAATTGTCTCCAGAGAAGGAGACTGAAATGTCAGAGGACACTGAAGTGAAGGTTTCTCACAAGGTCAACTCAGCTTTGTTAGGATGGTGCTTGTTTTGTCTGCTGTTGGACGGCCTAAGCATGTACGTGATAAATGAAAGTATCAGTCAGCTCTTCCTAATACCAGGCAAAGCTACAACAGTCAGGCTGGATGAGGCTCCGGGCAATCTGGTCTTCTTTTTGCAGGGGGGTTGGACTAGATTACCTTTGGAGGTCCCTTCCAACCCTATGATTTGAAGTCAAAATTACAGCTCAGAAAGAAGAGCTGCTCTGCAAGCAGTCCAGTCTTGAAAACTCACCTCGTTCATTTGTTTGAAGAGTGACTGTCCTTCTCGTCCTGAGTCTTTGATTAAGACCTAAGTAGATCATTTGAGCGTTGAGTAGAAGTTTTCCCACCAGCTGATCGTTTTGTAGATACCCAGCTGCCAAAGACACACTTGCTGTTCCACACTGGCACTGGACCTCCTTCAGCCAGTGCCAGCGAGCCAGAGTGAGAACACGATTGTTAAGTGAAGCAGCAAAACAAAAACAAGAAGAAGGGTTGTCTGAAAACATCTACAGCCAAGATTTAAAGTCTGCAGCCCTACAGATTTGCAGATCACTAATGAAGTCTGGGAAAAGTCAACCAAGAAAAGCAAACCTGCTAGTAGGAGGCTTCCATGTGATCCAGAGGAGTCCCCAGAGTAGTTCTGGCACCACACACACAATGGTTCCTTGCTGACCTGTGTCATTGAATGCTCTAAGGATTTATAACATCACTAATGGCTTTAAAACCTTCTTCATCATGACTTGTGAAGTATAAATTGAGTCTCTTCAGTATCCAAACTGCAGGCAAGGAAAAGACAAGCATGCTGGAGCTTTAACACCCTGCATACTCTTTGCTGTCATGTTCCATTTCTGGTGCAAATGCACATCACAGCTCATCCTCAAAAGCACCTTCCACGTTTATACGTCTCAGATGCTCTGAGTTCACATTATGTGCTGAAGCCAGAGGACGGCCCGAAGCACTTTCCTTCTGTCTCCCTTTTTCAAAGGCGCAGACATGACACAAATGGCCTCCTGCAAACCTCTTTACGCAGTGGTTCTCTTTGCCTTCGGCTGGAGCCACGTACTTGGCCTCATTTCTTCCCTTCTGTGAGTCAGCAGTAGCTACATGGGTGTAAATCAAGTATCTTCAGTCTGCTCCTTGGCCACTTCCCCACTTTGTAGTGTCACTGGGTTGTGTTGGTGTTGCCCTGGTAGAAGGGTACTGTGCCTTCCAGCCCAAAGCAGCCTTGTTCTCTTCTGCCCAAACAGCTATGAGGGCAGAGGAGAAAAGAGGAGAAAGTGTTACAACACTGAAGCGGCAGAGCTGTTGGCAAAACCCAACTCTTTAGCAAGAGGAAAAAGGTCCTGCTCTGGGACCTTCTGAAAATCCAAAAGGCTGCGTAGTGGTGAGTTAGTTGTTCAAAGGAAAAAGCTCTAAGATAGTTGCTGCTCCCAGAAGAGGTGGCTCTGTAACAGCATCAAAGTGGGAGCTGGATTACATCTTTCTTCTCTCAACATTCAGAACCAGTGAGGAAATGAGACTTGAAAGGCTGCTCTTTACACCCAGAGCAATAAAAGAAAAACAGAATAAAATGCTGGAAATCATCACAATCACAAATATGTCTTGAAATGGTAACTGCCTCGTTCTCTCTCTCACGCACATTCCTCTGTGAGAATTTCATAGAATCCCAGACCATTAGTGATTGGAAGGGACCTCAAAAGATCAGCCAGTCCAATCCCCCTGACACAGCAGGATCCCCTAGATCCAGTCGCACAAGAACCTGGCCAGGTGGGTTTGAAACATCTCCAGAGAAGGAGACTCCACAACTCCCCTGGGCAGCCCCATTCCAGTACTTCCAGGTTAACTACAAATACTGAGGCACCAGCACCCAGAATCCTTACAGCAGCGTGTCCATCTGAGCAGAGATCAGACTCACTTGGAGTAAACCTGGCTGGTCTGAGGTCTGAGGACCAGTGTCAGATGATTCTGAGAGGTGCATTGTCTCACTTAGAAGTAGCTCTGCTGTAGTTCGGTCGCACCTTGCGTCACTTCAAGGTTGCAGTACACTCTGAAATACAACCCTGATAATGGCTTCAAACCTTTCTGACGTGACTTGTTAAGGGTTTTGTTATTTATAGGCCAGCCCCAGGCTGGAAAAGGTGGGTGCCAACCGACCATCTTCAAATGCTTCTTGGAACTTCAAAGGATTACATGGGCGTTTTGCCTTCTGCCGAGTACTGCAAAAAATAAATTGCCTACTGACACTGATGGTTTCCATCCTTGGTTTCATGTGGAGACTTTTTATTTTACTTGATTTGTCCGGTTCCAAGACCTGGCCTTAATACTCTCCAATACCAGTGAGATCTTCAGGCTAATTACAGGGTAGAACTACTTTCTTAATCAGTTTGCATTGAATTATCCTGTAATGAGGGAGGGCAAATGTGACTGCCTGGCCTAACTCATTGGTGCTGTTCTGCATCCTCCATTGTCTTTCATCTTCTGATGGCCAAACCCCAAACAAGTGCAGCCTTCCCAGACAACCAGCTCTGAAATCTTGTTTCTTTACTACCTGTTTAGCTGCTCTGAAGAGACTCCCGTTTCCAAGCAAGGCTGTATCATCAGTTTATAAAGGGCCAAAATATGACCCTAACAGGTCGCTTTAAAAATAGATGTGGGCCGAAGGAGACCTTTTCACATACCTCTGCACTCAGCCTTATGCCAAATCCTAGCTGAGAGCTCCCGGGCTGCTGTGGCCACGCAGCACGGAATCGCAAACAACTGTGCAAACCTGCTGTCGAGGCATCAGAGCTTTTTCGATCACAACCACCCACCCCTGCTGCTGGATGCTGGCAAAAAGTGAACATCTTTGCCTCTCGGCAAACATTTTAAGACCCATCTTCAAATCAAGTTAACAGGCTGTGACCATGATGTTTGCAGCATAAAGAAATCTGCAAATGTCAGAAGCAATCAGAGGCAATGCTGAAATGCCTTTGGATCACGTCTCGGCTCCTTCAGACAGAGGAACAGTCTGAAATATTAACTTGCTTTTAGCCGCATCCTGGAGAAACTGGTGAGCTTGTGCTCAGGTTTGGCCTTGCAGACATTCCCTGTGAACTCAACTGTCTGCGTGGTGTTGACACCGTCTCCTTTTCAAAGGTACAGAAGTTATTCCAGGAGCCCTCGACACGCTGGCTACACTATTGTCTGTCACTGTAGGCACCTCTTCAGCGTCTCCTGCCTGTTAGGTGAGCAGAGGTGAGAAGGACAACTACTCCTTGATGTTAATGTGTCTTAACTGGGTTCTGCTGTGCCAGAGTGAAGCCAGAGCAGCTGCGTTTACACAGCCAGATCCTCTGCGTCACCTGTTTGCATCTGGCTGCGCTTCGCTCAGGAAATGCTTTTACAGTTCCGTTAGGGATGGAGCTGATGATGTATCTGGTGTCTGAGCTGTAATTCTGACCTCTGCTTTAGCAACTCTTCTGAAATTGCCACAGCAAATTAACTAATGAGAAAATTAATAGGAGAGAGAGCATTTTGGGTCTGGGCTGCTGGCACTTGTTTTTTCTGAGATTACCAGGGAACAAAAACCTCTTCCGTTGCTTAATGCTGAATAGTCCATTGCTTTCCTTCTCCCCTCCCAACCATTCTTCTGGGGATGAATGTGCAGGCATGTTTAGGAAGGAAACAAGGTAATTGGGAGACTTCTGACCTGAACTTGGTAAAGGGCTGTTGAAAGAGGGAGAATTGGTGGGTGCGAACCCACGGACCTGAAGGACATGCAAAGCTGACTCCAGATTTGAATGGCCTGTTTTCTAAGTTCAGGCTAACAACAGCCAACGCACCAGAAGTCTCTGACCAGAGAGACCAGAAAAGCTGGTCCCACAATGGTCCATATCCGGGGGTCATAAGGGAGGGTTCTTAAGGAGTTCAGCATTGAACCTAAGTCTCTGCCCTGATCACAGAACCACAGAACATTAGGGATTGGAAGAGACCTCAAAAGATCATCCAGTCCAACCCCCCCGCGACAGCAGGATCCCCTAGATCCAGTTGCACAGGAACATGCCCAGGTGGGTTTGAAACATCTCCAGAGAAGGAGACTCCACAACTTCCCTGGGCAGCCCCTTCCAGGGCTCTGTCACCCTCACTGGGAACAAGGTCCTTCTCACACTGATGTGGAACCTGCTCTGTTCCAGCTCACATGTGCTGCCCCTTGTCCTATCATTAGATGCCCCTGAGCAGAGCCTGGCTCCATCCTCCTGATCAAGTCAGCTTCAATCCTCTATGTTAGTCTGGTAGTAGCTGTGACTTCAGCGTTTCAAAGCACCTGCAGAGCCTGGTTAGTGTTTCCAGGAGCAGCGTTAGGGTCAGCTGATGGGCTTTGTGAGGGCTCCCCGAGCAATTACAACATTACTCACTTCTGTACCCTTGTTATTTCTTTCAGTACAACGGTTCCCGTCCAAGGGAGGAATGGGAGATGTGGCACCCGACCCTCATTGCAGAAGCTCTCTTTGCAATATCCAACATCCTAAGCTCCTTGCGTCTCATCTCCCTGTTTACAGCCAACTCGCACCTGGGACCCCTGCAGATTTCTCTGGGACGCATGCTGCTAGACATCCTCAAATTCCTTTTTATCTACTGCCTGGTGCTTCTGGCTTTTGCCAACGGACTGAACCAGCTTTATTTTTATTACGAGACCAGTGCCTCGGAGGAACCCAACAACTGCAAGGGGATCCGATGTGAGAAACAGAACAATGCCTTCTCCACGTAAGATACTCTTTCCTTCCTGTTGTTAAGGTTGACTTCCACTCTCCCCTCATTCACCCGCCTGTGCCTGTTCTATCTGTCACTTTATTCATCTCCCAAACACCAGGTGAGCTAGTTGACTGTGCAGGAGAGGCGTGAGTTAACTGGGGCAGACATTCTGCTGAGCTTTGCTCTCAGAAGTACTCTGCAAGTGGGAGACAATCACTTTAGTTCTGGAACAAAGACGCACCCTGTAAGATCGTGCCACTAAAAGGTTACAGGGGCTACATGCAATGTCAGCATATTTGAGACAGCAAATGTCATTTTGCGGTGATTATCAATCACAGAATAAGAATCACAGAATGTTAGGGACTGGAAGGGACCTCAAAAGATCATTCAGGGCTCTGTGACCCTCACTGGGAAGAAGTTCGTTCTCATATTTATGTGGAACCATCTCGTCACACCCAGTGTCCCTTGTTCTATCATTGGGTGCCCTTGAGCAGAGCCTGGCTCCATCCTCTTGAAACTTGCCATTTCCATATTGACACCCACCCTTCACATACTAATCAACATTCATGGGGTCACCCCTCAGGCTCCTTCTTTCCAAGGTAAAGAGACCCAGCTCTCTCAGCCTTTCCTAACCAGGGAGATGCTCCCCTCCCTTCCACATCTCTGTGGCTCTGTGCTGGGCTCTCTCCAGCAGTTCTGTGTCCTCCTGGAACTGAGGGGCCCACAACTGGAGAAAATATTCCAGATGTGGTCTGACAGAGCAGAGTAGAGGGGGAGGAGAACCTGTCTCGATCTGCTAACCAACCCTTTTCTGATCCACCCCAGGATGCTGTTGGCCTTGGTCACCAGGGCCCATTGTTGGCTCCTGGCCATCCTGCTGGCCACCAGGACTCCCATGTCCCTTTCTTCTACTCTGCTCTCCAACAGGTCAGTCCCCACCCTATCCTGGCCCCTGGGGCTGTTTTTGCCCAGATGCCAGACATAACTCTTTGCCTTATTCCAGAGGAGCAGAAGCTAAAGCAACTTGTAGAAAACCAATGCTAAACCTATAAAAGAGAGATGCTAATACCTTGATAGAGGAACAACAGCAACCTCACCCAGGCCATTGTGATGCAGACACAATGTCACAGGCTTCTCCAATTTTCTTGCAGCGAGGTGGGAGACTAAAAACCCCAGCAAAATCCTTTTGCTGGAAAAACTGGCACTGCACTGGGACGTTGGCATGGAAATTGCTGTGGTGACAGCTGGCAGGGCTGAAAGAGATAGCACATGCTGAAAAATAACAGGAATTGTCTTCCTCATGTATTTGTTTTAATTACTAATAGTGGAAATGATTATAATAATCAGCCCCCACTCGATTGTTGCTGCTGCTGCTTGTGCGGTACTTACAACACAATGGGCAGAGGAATCAATAAGGCACCGTCTAGAGAAAGGCCTACACCCTGAAAACAAGCAGAACAGGACTGTTGTCCACCACTTCAAGCTCAATTAAATGCAACTTATCACCACGCCAAGTAATTCCCCACCCCTCCTCAGCTGAAGGGCTTCCTTGGGACTCAGGAAGGATGTGTGACAGACTGGTGCTGTTAGTGATGGGCCATGTGACTGGGCTGGAGGAGAAAAGGCTCCAGCATGGTCCCTCCTTGTAACTGGGAATAGGGTCCAGCTGCACGGGAGCATCACAACCTGGTAGAACAGACGTGCTGCTGTTTTCCACTGCAGAGCAAGAATGCCATTGGCTTGATGAATTTCCTCATTAAACCCATCTCTATCTGGAGGAAGGGAGTGGAACTGCGCTGTGCCAAAGAAAACCAAAATTAAAGACTTGGGTCTTTTTGTCTGGTTTAATTGCTTTGCCTGCCCCAGAAATGCGTTGAGCTGCCCTCGTGAAGGAACTAAAGGACAAGTAACGGTCCTTCATCTGTGGCCACACTGACGCGGCAGCCAGAGCGGGAAGCGTTTGGCAAGCGCAGCCTTTGCTGAGTGGTGACTTCCAGCTCAGGGAGGGTCAAACCCGCGAAGTTCAGAGCCAGAACCTACCCGTCCCCTGGAGCTGAGGTGACCAGATGTTCAGGTTTGCAGGCAGGTTCGGACCTGTCTCTGGTTGTTTTACAAATTCCACTGTCAGCAGGTGAGCGGAGAGAACAGCAGCAGGATTTGACTAAAGGAAAACAAGTGTTGGGTCAGCAGGGGGAAAAAGAAAAGAGCTCCTCAGGTCTGCAGGAAGGCACTTGGGGACTGGAAATGATACAGAGGCACTTAGCAGAAAGTGTGCAGATCAGCTTAAATGCGGAGCACAAGCTCTCCCACCCCAACATTCAGCACAGACCCCCTGCCAAGGAGAATGTGGCAGAGAAAGGAAATTGAGGGGGCTCAGCCTCGATGGCAGAGGTTTGTTTAAAACAAAATCGCAGTGGGAAGGGAGCCATTAGGATTGAGGTCTCCTGGCAGGGGACAGAACGCTCTGCGGTTACTTTTGTTTGAGACTTGCTTAAGAAATTTATTTAACGTGTTCTTAAAAGTTTAAATAGTCGTCATTAACGCCCCTGGAAGGAGCTGACATTTGGCCGGCGAGCGGATGCTCAGCATGGGCCACTGGCTAAGAACAAGCAACCTGCAAACCACCAAATTACAGTGTTGGGCTGGGGAGGGTGACAATGGCTCGAGTCAGAAATCAAGTCAGAGCTGCTGTTACCTCAAGTTTGCTCATAGTTCATCCCTAATGAAGGACTAAACGTAAAGGAGCTTGAAGGCTTTGATGGCTCCTGGTGTTGACAGGCAGGCAGACAATAAGATGTAATGTAGCAGGGGAAGGGGGAGCAGGAATGCCACTTGTGTTTGTACGGCCTGTTTCACATGTGACACCTATTTACCGGCATTATTTCCTACGACTCCCAAAGGGTGGGCTTAATACTTCTGCAGTGAGGAAATTTTCTGCACTGCAAACACAGATCATAGAGCAGTAATATTCCTGGACGACAGCAGCGAGGTAAAGGCATGAATAATTTAAGGTTTTATGCTGTGGCCTCGCCATCCCACAGAAAGCAGAGTGCTGGCTGCTCAGGCACACAGCATATTTATCGCTAGGATTCTGGTGACTCGAGGGAGAAAAAAGAGAAGAGGAGAAAGAGGTGGAGGAAGTCATGGCTTGTTGTGTCTGCTGGGGTCATTTCTCCGGGGTCTGCAGGAGGTCAGGAGGGTTACTGTGGCACGGAGAGGCACTTGCCCTCTCTAAGCTGCTGTGGAGAGGTCTGAGATAGCTTGTGTTTGCTGGAAATCAAAAACGTCCTCAGCAGGAAGGAGACGGTCTCTGTTATAGCTTCTTCTCTGAAGGAGTGTGAGTCCCACTTCCCTGAGCATGAACAACATCTGAAACACTGTGAGAAGAGACTGTGCTTCTGGCCTGTCACTAGAATCACAGAATCATTTGGGTTGGAGAAGACCTTTATGCTCATCAAGTCCAATCATTGACCCAGCTGGCCCAAGGCCACCGCTAAATCCTGTCCCTGAGGTCCAGATCTCCCCAGCTGTGAGACACATCCAGGAATGACAATTCAACCCCTACCTCTACTGGTCCGTGGGGTCTTTCTTGCCCAGATGCCAGAGTCCTCACTGCTCTTGTTATAGTTCATTCAGCATCTTCCCACCCAGATCTCCAGCCTGCCCAGGTCCTACTGGATGGCAGTACAGGCTGCTGGGGTGTCGGCCACTCCTCCCAGCTCTGTGTCATCAGCAAACTTGGCTTTCTTAGTTGGGGCATTTGAAAATACCTACTAACCTCAAGCCAAAGGGGGAAACTTTCAACAAGCAGACAGCTGTCATTTGCTGATGGCGTCAGTGCTGCACGCTGGAAAGCCCAACCAGAGCTGCCCAGCTAGAGCAATTATTTCGATTCTCGATTCTGTATTTGACGTGGTGGCGGAAGGTCACTTTTCTGTGGCCGAAGCAAGCACAGACCTGGGATGATCTCATCGGCTGTAAAGCACAGTAAGGTCAGGTCCAGTTCATCTGTGGAAAGAAGACTTCAGAAGAAGGGAACCTCTCCAGCAATTACTTTCTTTGGTCTGAGCCATTACTGATTGGTTGTTGCAGTGAGCTGTTGAGGGCTTCACTGGGGTGGGTGGGTGGTGCTGCACAAAGCCATAGGGACCAGCAGTTTTGGGTCAGGGTCTTAGCACCGTGGCCTGGTCCACTTGCTGTATCAAAGCAAAAGGTGCAAGTGGATGTGACTTCTCCCAACTCCCATGTTGTGGTGACTTGTTGTTGTGTTTATTTACCTCCTATAGTACTTGGGGATGAGTTCCCTGAATGTTTAGTCTGCAGTCACGTTAGCGATGCAAGCGCCGATTAAACAGAAGAGTTTAAATCTAGAATAGAATCACAGAACAATTTGGGGTGGAAGGAACCCTCAAAGCTAATCTAATCCAACCATGAGAAGGGACATAGAATCATGGAATGTTTCAGGGTGGAAGGGACTTCAGAGGTCATCAAGTCCAACCACCCTACACAGGGACAGCTCTACCTAGGGTCAGGTTCCTCAGAGCCTCATCAAGCCTGACCTCAAATGACTCCCAGAATGAGGCCCCTACCACCTCCCCGGGTAACCCATTCCAGTTATCAGCCACCCTCATACTGAAGAACTTGTTTCTAATATCCAGCCTAAATCTTTCCTTTCCCAGCCTTAACCCACTGCTCCTCGTCCTGTCCATACAAACCCTCTTCAAAAGACCTTTCCTTGCCTTTATGGAGGCTCCCCTCAGGTACTGGAAGCTCAAAAGAAGGTCCCTCCGGAGCCTTCTTTTCTCTATCTAGACATTAGGGAGATGTTGGGATGAGAGCTGGACTTGATGATCCTGGAGATCCTTCCCAGCCATAATGATTCTACGATTCTATTTACATCTTCAACTACAGGAGGTTGCTCAAAGCCCCAAGGTCCAGCCTGGGATGGTTCCAAGGATGGAGCTTCTCCCACCTCTCTGGGCACCCTGGGCCAGGGTCTCACCAGTCTCAGTGTAAGAAAACGCTTCCTTAGATCTAGTTTAAATCTCCCCTCCTGCATGTCCCTCCTGCCTCTCCTATGATGGGCTAAATGGTGATACACGTGACTATCACGTACTGTGGTACCAGTGTGTCTACACAGCATCATCGCTCTGTGCTGAGGTAGATCAATCTATCAGTACCCTGTTAATAACAGTCATATCACAGCCTGGCAGTGTTAGTTACAGGGAATATTCACGGCTGTTCTTGTAGAGGGGGAAAGAGGTTGGGATCCTTCAAGATGTGGACAGGCTTCTCAGACAAGCAGCACACGTCAATGTGCCACAACTCTCACCTGCACTGGCCAACGCAACTGGAGCCTCGTGGGGACAATCTGTGGCTGGCCTGAGCGGCACCTCTGTCGTCTCCTGACAGCTGGGTGTTCCCCACCTGAACCAGGCACTCATTATCCATTCCCCAGGCAGCCAAGTAAAATCCTGCTTTTGTTTGCAGACTCTTCGAGACCCTCCAGTCGCTCTTCTGGTCTGTGTTTGGGCTGCTCAATCTCTACGTCACCAACGTGAAAGCCAGACACGAATTCACAGAATTTGTTGGGGCCACCATGTTTGGGACCTACAACGTCATCTCCCTGGTAGTGCTGCTGAACATGCTCATAGCCATGATGAATAACTCCTACCAGCTCATCGCCGTAAGTTGCCTCACTCCCTCTTCTTGCTTTTCTTCTTCTCCGGGTGTCTCGTGTGTTTGGCTCACGGAAGCGTGCACCTTCTGGGATGCTGCAGAGCGCTGCCACCAGTTTTTGACAGCAGGTAGCTGGGATTTCTTCTCGCTAGCCTGAATCATGTTTGCGGAGGAGGTTTTGCTCCGTTTGTAATGCTGCTTAGCTAGAAAAGGCTGAGCAGCTGTGATCTGCCCTTGTCTTCTCCCGTAGAGTGACCTCACTGCTGGCGATGTCAGGAGCAGCAGCTCGGTGCTTTGCAGCAGAGAGGGTATCTGAAGGGAAGGCTTCCCACTGCTTCCTGTGGATGGGGTTTAGCCCGGGG
>VXBP01006034.1:0-13429 GCA_013400115.1 Rhinopomastus cyanomelas | reverse complement strand
GGGGTGTTGTATGTTGGTTTTTTCCTCTCTCCTATTACTGTCATTTAAAACTGCGTGTGTCAGGAGTCCTGCGCTGTAATTTCTTCTTCCACGGTCTTCCCACTGAAATGAGATCATTTCCATCTGCAACACCAGCCAGTCTCCTGGCAGCTGACTCTGTAATCTCAGATTCCTGAGTAAGCTTAGTGCAGGATGGAGCTGAGCTGAGGCAGCCCAGTGCTGCCAGTTGACTGTAGAGACAGTTTCAAACATCGCTTTGTCTTAATTTGAATGTTCCAAACCGGTCTCTCTGCTGTAATCTTATTCTCTGTACCCAAAACCCAATCTATACGTTGATGATTAGATTTGTCAACAAACTAAAAACTAAGGCAGCGTGGCTCTGCATTTTAAGGCTTTTCAGCACAGAAGTAAGGAAGGAAGCTAAAGCCTGGGTGCGCAGTCATTAAGGTAAAGCAGTGGGCATGCACTTCCTACTTGTGGCACCTAACACAGAATCACAGAAGCTAGGAGAGACCTCTGAGCTTATCCAGCCCAGCCCAGCCCAGGACCTAACATCACCCAAGCAGCCAGACCAGGGCACTAAGGGCTACAGCCAGGCTGGCCCTCAACATCTCCAGGGATGGGGACCCTTCCACTGCCCTGGGCAGTCCAGTCCAGGCTCTGAGCACCCTTACCATGAGGAAGGGCTTCCCAAAAGCCAACCTAACCCTGTCCTGGCAGTGTCAGGCCCTGCCCTCTCGTCCTGGCACTGGTTGCCTGGGAGAAGGCTTCCCTCTCTGCCTTGGGTGACTGCTAATGTTACTGTTGAAATCAGAAGGTAAAACAAAGCAGAAAAGAAGCAGCTCCAGCTCTCCTACTCCTTCTCTTCCCAGTGCCCTGGACAAACCTTTGGGGCAATGCACGGCCGAGCTCCTTTCCTGGCTAAAGCACACAGAGGACAGTATTTTGTCTGCTTGAACAGGTTCCACAACTGCTGTTTATCTTTGCTGACTCAAGCAGCTCCTAAATTCCATCACCTAGTCCAGCTGAGTGCAGCCCCAGTTACATCAGTGATACTTCTAGATGTATGATCTTTATCCAGCTGAAAAGTAGGAGAAAACCACCCCAACCCACAGACCTTCCCGAGAGCAGAAAGCAGCTTATCACAGAGGTATCACTAGCTAGCATGCTGTCTGTGCCGAGGCTTTCTCTTTGTTCAGGCTACTCCCCACATTTCAGGGAGACTGGAATGAGGAGCAGAAAACAAAGCTACTCTCCTTGGCTGTTTTCTCCCATACCCCTTCCCTTACTGCCATCAAATTGCATTGGTAGGGACACAAAGCTGAAGCCTTAGCCAGGCAGAGAGAAAGTAGTATCTGCTGTTCACTGGGATACACCAGCCACTACAGTCGTCCTTTTCCCTGAGTGATGAAATGACACTTTACAAACAACCCCCCATGACACTGACATCACAACTGCCTGAAGTGAACTGTCACAAGAATGTCGTATTAATGCTGGGAACTCTCCAGGAATGGGGCTTGTGAGAGACCTGAGGATAAAGGACTGAACTCACCAGGTAACTGAGCAAAAGAACAGCATGAGCCTGCTCCTGAGAAGATACAGAAAGGGCGAGTGTCAGGAGGATGGAGCCAGGCTCTGCGCAGGGGCACCCAGTGATAGCACAAGGGGCAGTGGGTGTGAGCTGGAACACAGGAGATTCCACATCAGAGTGAGAAGGAACTTCTTCCCAGTGAGGGTGACGGAGCACTGGAACAGGCTGCCCAGGGAGGTTGTGGAGTCTCCTTCTCTGGAGACATTTAAACCCCGCCTGGATATGTTCCTGTGTGACTGGATCTAGGGGATCCCGCTATGGTGGTGAGGTGATTAGACTGGATGATCTTTTGAGGTCCCTTCCAGTCTCTAATGTTCTGTGATTCTGTGAAAGACAGGAAGCCACTTCAGCTGTCCCACTACAAAGGCTCTGACATCGCTTGGGAAGGCAAGAGGCAGTTGCTTGCTTCCAACTTGCATTTTGCAGGTAATGTTCCTGTACTTCACAGAACCACTGAATAATTCAGGATGGAAAAGACCCTTAAAATCAAGTCCAACCATTAACCCTACTCTGCTCTGCCCTGGTGAGATCACACCTGGAGTATTGTGTCCAGTTGTGGGCCCTTCAGTTCAAGAGGAATGTGGAGCTGCTGGAGGGAGTCCAGTGTAGGTCAATGAGGATGATGAAGGAGGTAGAGCACCTCCCTTATGAGAAGAGGCTGAGGGAGCTGGGTCTCTTTAGCTTGGAGGAGACTGAGGGGTGACCTCATTAATGTCTACAAATATTGGAAGGGTTGGTGTCAGGAGGATGCAACTGGGCTCTCTGCAATGTCATCTAGTGATAGGACAAGGGCAGCAGGTGTGAGCTGGAACATAAGAGGTTCCATTTAAATATGAGAAGGAACTTCTTCCCAGTGAGGGTGACGGAGCACTGGAACAGGCTGCCCAGGGAGGTTGTGGAGTCTCCTTCACTGGAGATGTTTAAGACTCACCTGGATGTGTTCCTGTGTGATTTGGTCTAGGTTAGGGTTGCAGGGGGATTGGACTAGATGATCTTCCGAGGTCACTTCCAATTCCTAGTGATTCTATGATTCTGTGATTCTATGATACTCTACCAAGTTCACCATGAAACCAGTTCACCAGACACCACATCTAAACAAACTTTCTGCATCCTCACAGCATTCCCTCATGGACAGGTTTCCTTTGTGTGACTTCTAAGAGCAAACATCCCATCATAAGTGAAGATCTGGTTCATGATCACCTGAAGAACCTGAAAGTGTTCAAGTCCATGGGACCTGATGGGATACACCCACGAGTACTGAGAGAACTGGCAGTTGAAGTTGCTAAACCCCTCTCTATTATATTCCAAAGTCATGGCGGTCTGGTGAAGTCCCCACTGACTGGAAAAGGGGAAACATCATTCCTATTTTCAAAAAGGGTAGGAAGGAGGAGCCAGGGAACTACAGGCCAGTCAGTCTCACCTCTGTGCCTGGTAAGATCAGGGAGCAGATCCTCTTAGAGGCACTACTGAGACAGGAGAATAGTGAAGAGGTGATTTGGCACAATTAANACTGGCTGGAGAGTAGCCCTGGGGAGAGGGACTTGGGGGTGCCTGTGGATGAGAGGCTCAACACGAGCCAGCAGTGTGCACTTGCGGCCCGGAAGGCAAACCAGATCCTGGGCTGCATCAGGAGAAGTGTGGCCAGCAGGTCAAGGGAGGCGATTCTCCCCCTCTACTCCGCTTTAGTGAGACCCCACCTGGAGCACTGCGTCCAGTTCTGGAGCCCTTATTACAAGAAGGATGTGGAGACGCCGGAGCGTGTGCAAAGGAGGGCCATGAGGATGATCAGAGGGCTGGAGCACCTCTCCTATGAGGACAGACTGAGGGAATTGGGCCTGTTCAGTCTGGAGAAGAGGAGGCTCCCAGGTGACCTTCTTGTGGCCTTCCAGTATCTGAAAGGGGCCTACAAAAAGGCTGGGGAGGGACTATTTAGGCTGTCAGGTAGCGACAGGACTAGGGGGAATGGAGCAAAGCTGGAGATGGGTAGATTTAGAGTGGATGTGAGGAGGAAGTTCTTCACCATGAGAGTGGTGAGAGCTTGGAAGGGGTTGCCCAGAAAGGTGGTGGTTGGGGCCCCAATCCTTGGAGGTGTTTAAGGCCGGGCTGAATGTGGCTCTGGCCAGCCTGGTCTAGGGTGGGGTGTCCCAGCCTGGTGGAGGGGTTGGAACTGGATGATCCTGTGGTCCCTTCCAACCCTGAGTGATTATGATTCCATAACTTCTCCAGTGAGGTGATCCTGCTGTGGCAGGGGGATTGGACTAGATGATCTTTTGGGGTCCCTTCCAATCCCTAACGATTCTATGATTCTATGATTCTAATCTCTTCTCTGAAGTAAACCACATGCTAATAAGCGAGTGTTACAACTGTGGATCACATTCTAACCTGCAATCACTTCTGCTCCTTCCTGAATCACGGGCTGGTTGCTAGAGTGGGCATCTCTTCCTCCTAGTGTTTATATTACATCGAATACATATGGAACAGCAGCACTGGAGTGGGTTGGAGGTCTTCTTCTTAAACACAGCAGTAGGAAACGTGCCACATGCAGGACTCTGCAGAGACATAACACGAGCTCCACATGAGGATGAGAGAGCATCTCTGCTGGCTGATTTCCCTGCAGTGAAGCAGTCAGGACATCTTCATTAATTCTACTTGTTAATGAGCCAGTGGCACTGCTGCAGTGCAAACAGTCCTTCTTCCCTCCTTTTAAAACCCGCCTGCCCATGTTCCTGTGCAACTGGATCTAGGGGATCCTGCTGTGGCAGGAGGTTGGATTCGATGATCTTTCGAGGTCCCTTCCAATCCCTAATGTTCTGGGATTCTGTGACAAATACGTCAATGTTCTGGTGGCAGTTAGTGTTCAGGTTGGCTGTTCTCCACTGTCTCATAGATACAGGAGTTCCTGCTGTGTGCTTAGAAAAAGGAGTCTAAGCTGTTCTTCTTTGCTCTTTGATGTGTCTTCCCAGTATGGGGGTCAGGGCCTGGTGGTTAATGAAGCTTTGTAGACACGCAGCACAAAACCACAGGGTGTCTGTGTTCAACAGAGCAAGGCAAGTAAAGAGTTAAACTTCCACAAAGCTTTGAGTGAGTCTGGACTTGCAGAAGGGAGAACTTTTCCAGCATAATTCTGCTGCATTTTTTTCACTAAGCTATTTCAGACTTCAGTAAATAAATTTTTCTAGGGGTACCCTGAAGCAGTTTCAATATTGACTTCTTCATGCAGCCCATTTTTCTCTGTTACCCATCTGTTGTCAAGAGCCGGGTTACGGGACCAGCAAAGCAAGTGAAATCCAAATGAACACTGGAATTTCATTGAATCATCCATGTTGGAAAGGACCTCCAGGATCATCAAGCCCAGCCCTCATACCAACAGCTCCCTAACCCCCAGACCATGGCCTCAAGTGCTCTAGCTGCTCAGTTTTTAAACACCTCTAGGGATGGGGACTCCACCACCTCCCTTGGCAGCCTGGTCCAGTGCCTAACCACTCTCTCAGCAAAGAACTTCTTCCTAAGATCCAATCTAACCCTCCCCTGACACAACTTGAGGCTATTTCCCCTTGTCCCATCATTAGTAATTTGGGAGAAGAAACCAACAGCAGCCTAGCTACAACCTCTTTGTAGGTAGCTGTAGAGAGCAAGAGGCTCTCAGCCTCCTCTTCTTTAGACTCAATAACCCTGGTTCCTTCAGCCGCTCTCCACAGGGCTTGTTCTCCAGCCCTCTCCCCAGCCTCACTGCCCTTCTCTGGCCCTGCTGCAGCCCCTCAATGTCCTTCTCACACACGTTGTGCTGCTCCACTATGTAAAGGTCCAAACACTCTACACGAGCAGCACAGACCACACCAGGATTTCACACACCGCAGGGTCTCTCATTTCAATACCTTCCCAGATGTGACACCGACACTGATGAACAGACAAGGAATCTGTCACCATGACAAAAGGATGGACAGCAGAACTTAATCCGAGAGCAGCCAGGTGGCTCCATCGTTTGTAAGTGGCTGAAAGTATCAGAGAGGGCAGCGAGGACACCGCGGACAGGCTATTTCTCACGGGGCTGCCGCTCAGCTGCATCAGCAGTGATGCCGGTCCTCCGCCAGTTTGAAATTCACACAAAACAAGGCACTCAGTGGCTTCTGAGGGTGCTGGTGCATTTTAGTCCTTGTGGTGTCCCAGGACGCAGATGCATTTGGCCAGGAATTAGCCAAGTATCTTCTGAAGGGACGTTGCTGGGGACCACAGCGGTGATATTCTAAGAAGTCATGCAGGAATTAGTCACTGGAACAGCATCAGCAGCTCTGACTCTGCAGCCGCAGGAGCAACAGGAAGGGAAATCGATGGAAGAACGATGTAAGACCCATCTGCAGGAGGAAAACCATAGGGCTGGGAACTCGTAAGCTGAGTTGCAGGTGACTTGGAGCGATAAGTGGCACACGGCAGCACCAAGCACCCCACTGACTCACTGAGGAGAGATGTAAGTGCTTGCAGCTTTCAGATGTTTCAGAGAAGTACGACGACGCTCAATACCCCTGGGACAGCGCTACAGCAAAGCAGGGCTGGGAAAAATTACCTCTAGCTGCTGCGCACTAAGGTGTAACTGCGCCAGGTGTGTACCCAGCACCGGGTATTAACTCACAACATTGCTTTGTACATTGATTTTTTATCCTCCTGTTGGTTCACGAGTCTGTTCTTTGAAGCCAGTTCATCTCAGAGAGCTGCTGCTGCAGAAATTGGCTGTGTGTTTAATTTTTCTGAGTGTACGAACCAAAGTGAGCAGCACTGCCAGTGTTCGATTGGAGAGATAAAGGCCACTGGGCACCAAAGCAGGAGTGCAGTTTGAAATGCTGGCATGAAACGGATCAGCACAGACTGGGGAGGACAGGAATGAAAATCACAGAATCACAGAACATGAGGGATTGGAAGGGACCTCAAAAGATCATCCAGTCCAATCCCCCTGCCACAGGAGGATCCACTAGATCCAGTGGCACAGGAACAGTCCAGGCGTGTTTGAAACGTCTCCAGAGAAGGAGACTCCACAACGTCCCTGGGCATCCCCTTCCAGGACTCTGTCACCCTCACTGGGAAGAAGGTCCTTCTCACACTGATGTGGAACCTCCTCTGTTCCATCTGACAACAGTTGCACTGGGGGAACAATTTTACAAACCAATCAATGTAGTTCAAGATGCAGACCTGCAGAGTCTCTGCATGTGGCAGGTTTTGAGGTGGCCGACTGTCCCCCGCAGAGGTGAGGCCAGCTCCACAACCTCAACTCGAGCCTAAGCCAGCTGCAAAGCGCCAGGAAGTGCTAAGAGCACAAGGTCCATTGCAGAACCATTAGTTTGAATTTCTGAGGAGAAATTGAGATGTGTTTGTTTTTTAACTCTGTCATGCAGCAGGAAATGAAATTATGCTCCCGTTATGCCAATACAAGCTGGGATTAATGGCTCGTGAAGCTTTATGTGGCGCAGGAAAACCTCTCGGCTCTAGAAAGGGGATTAAAGGCTCTTCTCTAGGGACATCATTCTCCCCCTGCACTGGGCACTGGGGAAGCTTCCCCTCAAGTCCTGGGCCACTCACTTCAAGAAAGAGATTGAGGGTCTGGAGCAGGTCCAGAGGAGCAATGAGGCTGGGGAAGGGACTGGAGGGAAAAGCTGATAGGGAAAGGCTGAGGGAGCTGGGGGTGTTTAGGCTAGAGTAGACTCCGGGGGGACCTTCTTCCTCTGTCCAACTCTCTTTAGAGACGTTGTAGTCAGGTGGAGGTTGGACTCTTCTCCCAGGCAACTTGCACCAGGATGAGAGGGCAGAGCCTGAAGCTGCAACAGGGGAAGGTTAGTTTGGATGTTAGGAAGCCCTTCCTCACAGAAAGGGTGCTCAGGACTGGACTGGACTGGCCAGGGAAGTGGGGGGTCCCCATCCCTGGAGGTGTTGAAGGACAGTCTGGCTGTGGCCATTAGTGCCCTGGTCTGGCTGCTGAGGATGCAGGATTACCTAGAGAGGATCATACAGGAACACATCCAGGTGGCTTGGAGTGTCTCCAGAGGAGACCCTCAAGTCTTTAGTTCATTCTGTGCTGCAACTGCAATTACCCAAATCTCAATTACTGCAGTCCCAAACCTCATCCCTGTCATCAGCAATAATTAATTGAAATTGTAGATTCTCCTGAACTTACTCACTGCTTCCTGTGACACTTGGGCAGGCATGTTTCCACTGCATCTCCCCATGGACTGCGGCACATGGGAAGAAACACCACACCCCTGCTCTCCAGTTCCCTCCTGGGTAACTGCAGCACATCCTTAGAGGAGTGGGATCTATTCCCAAGGCTGGGTGCTGTCTCTGGAGCTCGTGACTGGCTGGGGGAGGGGGGACTCCCAGCAGGCTTCTGTTTGAAAGCGAGGGAAATGCACTGCAACAGCAACATGCCGTGACGCTGCCGTACAGCGAGAGGTCCTTGTGTGAAATTGGCCCTGGAGCCTCGCTGGAGACTGGCAGGCAGCTTAATTGCTTTTTGGTAGCAAGCGAAAGTGTTCATTTGAAGGTGTAGAACTGTTTGTCTTTTTGCTGGCTTCAGCCTAATTACATATAAACCATAGACTTGACTCAAGTCGTTAATATTCATCCCGAGCATGCAGAGCCTTGAAATGGAAGCACTCGATGTGCTCTGACTTCGCACGCCGCATCTTTCTACCGCTGTTAGACCAGACAAAGCTAATTCTCCGTCGTGGGCATGAACCTGCCCGCCCCTGCTCAGCTGAGCACTGTCAGCAGGATCAGAATGTTAATCCCTACTGTTGTTTTTAATCTTTAAAAACCCAGGTGTTTATCTGACCCTCTGTACTACCTTGGCCAAACCACTCCAAGGCTTCTTTGGAGGAGAGTCCAGCGCAGAGCCGCAGAGATGATGGAGGGAGTGGAGCATCTCCCTGATGAGGAAAGGCTGAGGGAGCTGGGGCTCTTGAGCTGAGAAAACAGGAGACTGAGGAGTGACTCCAAGAATGTGGATCAACATGGAAAGGGTGGGTGTCAGGAGGATGGAGCTCAGAGGCACCCAATGATAGGACAAGGGACAATGGGTGTGAGCTGGAACAGAGTAGTTTCCACATCAGTGTGAGAAGGACCATCTTCCCAATGAGAGTGGCGGAGTCTGAGAAGGGGCTGCCCAGGGGTGTTGTGGAGTGTCCTTCTCTGGAGATGTTTAAAACCCACCTGGCCATGTTCCTATGTGAATGGATCTAGGGGATCCTGCTGTGCAAGGGGGACTGGATTTGATGATCATTCGAGGTCCCTTCTTATCCCTAATGTGCTGTGCTTCTGTGTGACGAGCAGACACATTCCATTTCAGTAAAAGACACAGAATCACAGCACATTAGGGATCCCAAGGGACCTCAAAAGATCAGCTGATGCCCAGCTGATTTATGACACAACAGGGAATTTGCTGGTTTTTCTCTGGCAAGCTCTGCTTTCTGTGGTGCAGTTAACACACCAGCGCTCCGTCTGACAGGTCAATAACTCTCTGCCCGTTACATGCGAAGCAGCACAGCAAGGTTTGCTCTTGCTACGTGACAGAAGTTGAAGCATCCAGATGGAACTGCTCCGGCTGCAGCTCCCTGCATTATCCCATCTTTTATTTAGGGCTGACAAGCTCAATTAGCATTAACTTGTGCTTCTGATTCAAGGGGACTTGTGGTAAAAAGGCAGAAGAAAAGAGGAAAGTGAAAGATAATGGAGAAATATTACTGAGGGGAAAGCAGTGAAAAGCTACATGGGATTTATCTGGGAAGAGCTTTCACCTGATCCTGAGCAATGGGAACACCTATAAAGAATCCTCTGGAACATGACTTTTTAGATGGCAGTGCTTCACAGGTTTTCCTTTCAGCACACTGCAGCTGGGCACTTAACTCCATGCTGGTTTATCCAGGTGAAGCAGGATACACACAGCTCATCCAATTAAAGGGGAAGATGTCTAATAATGTGGATGCTGGGCTATCTCTTCACCAGCACTTCTTCAGTCCAGGTCCTCAGCTGCAGAAGCTGCTTTCAGAATCCAGAAGTCATCTCCTGCAGTGCTCTACTGCATGGCTCAGGGTTCTCTTAGACACTTGAGCTACCTCATGCATCCAGAACCGTTCCCTTTCTTTTGTCTCAAGGATCACAGAGTCACAGAACGGTAGGGATCGGAAGGGACCTCGAAAGACCATCTAGTCCAATCCCCCTGCCACAGCAGGATCCCCTAGATCCAGTCCCACAGGAACATGGCCAGGTGGGTCTGAAACATCTCCAGAGTTGGACTCGATGATCTCTTGGGTCCCTTCCAACCCCTAACATCCTAATGATCCTATGAACCCCCCTGGGCAGCCCCTGCCAGGGCTCTGTCATCCTTACTGGGAAGATGGTCCTTCTCAGATAGATGTGGAACCTCCTCTGTTCCAGCTCACACCCGCTGCCCCTTGTCCTATCATTGGGTGCCCCTCAGCAGAGCCTGGCTCCATCCTTTGACATCTGCCAAGTGTTGCTACGTGTTAAATAGATCTTTAAATACCTCAGGCAAGGCTGACATTGCATCTTCCAGATGAAATGGTCTAAAGACAGAGACTGGATCCCGGGCTCTGAGATTCACATGTGGATCCAAACTGGGACTTCTCTTCTTTGGAGAAATTTCTTTCAGGGAAAAAATACAACAAAAACCCAAGAAATAAATTAAGAGGGAGGGGTACAGAGAAATACCCAATCCCCCTTTGTTTCTGCCTCCCAGCAGCCCAGCAATTCATTTCAAGCTGTTTCTGTTTCCTTCACGGAGTCAAGTCCCAGGGTGAAACCCATCAAAGAGACTATTCTGAAAACAGCAGAAGCAGAAACGAGGCAAAGTTCTTTTTTCCTGTACTAACAGAGTCATCAACTCTTGAGCATTTGGGTTAGCCCCAGCTTCTGTCTACAGGCACTTGATTTTGACCTGGCTGGGGGTAGTTAACTTTATCAGTGCAGAAGGACCTTATCTGTCTGACTTTGAGCATGAAAAGAGGCTTCTAGCAGGCAGTGACAGAGGGGAGTGAGGGGATGGCAGGGAGAACAAAGCCTTGGTGATAGCTCTCTCCTTGTTTCTTACCACCGAGGCTCTTACAGAGAGCTGTTTGTCTCTGTGACCTTCCTACTGCTGTAAGTGATTTGATTATTAAAATAAAAACTGAACTTTGCTGGAATACGACTGTGGGGAAAAAAGAAAGGAAAAGTGTCAGTTGAAATGATTTAGCTGCACTGAGCCCAGCACAATCTATAGCTCTCTGCATTCTTGCAAATAGAATCTTCTCCGGTCTCCTCATTAGCTGTCATTGCTTCCATCCAGCATGCCGGTGGGAGATGAAAGGGAACTGAGATACACATGTGCGTAACCTACATACCTGGCGGGATGCGGTGTGCTGCAAGCTGTAATACAAACTTAGAGAAGGAATATATTCTGCATGGGGGAGGTATAAAGAGCAGAGCATTTTCCAAGTGCAAACAAGCTGATTCCCCAGAGCTGGGAAGATCAGAAAACTCCTGGTAGAGAGCAGTCATTCCAAGGAAGGGATGGCTGGTCTCACTGGTCTGCTGTGGTGTCACTCAAGAGTGAATCCTCGTGCTCTTTGCCCGACAGCAGCGTTCAGGAGCCATTAGTGGGTTTCTTTTCCACTGCAACCAGTGACCTGCTCATTTTCATCATTTCCAAGCCTCTTGGGCTGTGCTCGGGAGACGGAATCTTGATGCTAAAAACGTAGTAGCTCTGCTCTGAATCTGGTTGACACCAAACTGCACTTTCCCTTCATCTGTTGGAAGTGATGGACCTTGAACACTGCACAATTTAGCAAGTTTCCCTACCTTGCTCTGTTGCAGTGGTGCTTTAGGGCCTGGAGAATCAATCTGATGAGGAGATATGGAGAGAGTTGGAGATGTTTAGTTTGAGGAAGAGGAGGCTGAGGGGAGACCTCATCGCTTTCTACAACTATCTGAAAGGACACTGTAGAGATGCTGGTGCTGGACTCTTCTTACAGGAAGGGCTTCAAGCTTCAAGAGCTTCTGGATTTGGGGGGGTTTTAATCCCTTGTGCTGTTTGATTTCCTCACCATAGGCCTTACTGCCTGCTGCCTTTTACCAGATAAGGTTGGCTCTGCTCTGAAATCAAGTTTTCACCTGCTTCCTGGCCCAAGGATTCACGTTCCTTGGATCCCAGTGTTGGTATTTAGTTTTATTTCTCCAGGACCTGCCTCTCTTTTTTCTGTGCTGCAGCCAGACAGCACCCCGCATCCCCAGCTGAGCCACTGCCTGGGTGCAGATCTTGCTTCCCTTGCTGCAGCCTTGTCCTTGCCCATTTCTCTGCCTTCATATGAGCACAGGGTTTGCTCTGTGGCTCTTCAGGCACGTTTTCCCCTCACTTCTGGGCACTCCTTCACTTTGTATGTGCTGGTTTGCATCTACCACGGGCTTGTTTCTCTGCAGGGCACCGCCACGTGCTTATCTTCAAACCCACAAGAGCCTAGCGTAGGGCTACCGCAGCATCCTGGTGCGAAGGGCTGGGGCTGGTCAGCACTCCCTGTGCGTCACCCAAGGCAGCATGAGCTCTAGTGCTAGACAGCACTTTCATCTCTTCACTGGCTGTCTCGCTCCCCAGCTGTTCTGTTTCTAATGCTGGATTGTCCTCCTTTTGGAATTTTTCTTGTGTTATTTTTGAGACTGATCCTATTAAGTTCTTAGCCTTCAGTGTGTCATCCCCAGCTTTGAAAGCACACTCACTTGCTGTCAGCTGCAGCTGCATTACCTGGGCATTAATAGCCGTCGCCTGTCCTCGATTCATCTCTCAGACTCTTTTTCCCCCTTTCGATGATGTAGTTTTCTTTGAAAAACATGAAGCATCATTTACCTCAAACAGCTTCCTTCAATTGTTGCTGCTTTCTTCTCCAAGCTCGACATGAACCCCCTGAGCCTCACTGCTGTTGTCATCAGCTTGCTCAATACATGTTCCAGAATTAACAGCTTCAAAGCCGCACGCTAGGACTGTCTGTGCTGGGTTCCATTACGATTCACTTTCTCCCGACCCTCTTTCTGCAGTTCCTTCTGGTCAGGACACACGAGGGTGTATTTTTGGTTCTAGCCTGCCTGAAAGCCGTTGCTGATGTATTTTCTGGGCAGTTTCCTGCTCTGGATTTAGCAGAGAGCAGTAAAGAGGCACGTGAGAGAGAAATGGACTAAACAGAGTTTAATGACTTCTCCTAGCGCAGCTAATTATGCACTAATTACACTTCTGAAGGCAGGCAACCAGCCCCCTTCATACTCAACAGGCTGCAAATGAGACGTGGCGCCTTTTAACAGTGAACCTCGTGTCTCCTCCTACCTTCCTAAAGGGCTGCAGCTTGAGGGGCTGCTGCTGGCACCTCCTGGGACACCAGTCCTGCTCCTCCTGATGCAGAAATCATGCTGGCACCTGATAGCATTCCCAACACAAGGGAAAAGCTTCCCGTGCCTCCTTCCCAGGCACTCAGCCACGGTCCTGAGGGCAGTGTCACAACCATCTACATCTGCAGTGACAGGCAGCCACCCCATTTGCAGTGTAGCCCACTTCCTGCTGTATAATAAAAGGCAGGGAATGCACTGGCAGCCCTGTTCGTGCTAGAAAGACGCTGAGTATCTTTATACAGGACTCCTTCCAAAAGGGCATTTGCATCCCAGAAACACACTTCTTCAAGGAAGGGACAGAAGCCCTCACGCACTCATGTGTACTGTAGAGGAGGTTAAGAAATGGACTGGTTTTCAGAGGAGAAGTTTGCAGATCTTGGACCTCCTGGTTGCCTAGTGACAGGGTGAATTTAAAAAAAAAAAAAA
>VXBP01006032.1:109069-135711 GCA_013400115.1 Rhinopomastus cyanomelas | reverse complement strand
AGGGGAGTTGGAACTGGATGATCCTGTGGTCCCTTCTAACCCTGACTGACTGTGTGACTTGGTCTGGGTGATCCTGCTGTGGTAGGGGGATTGGACTGGATGATCTTCCAAGGTCCCTTCCAATCCCTAATGATTCTTTGACTCTATGACTTGGTGTAGGTGGCCCTGCTGTGGCAGGGGGATTGGACTGGTTGATCTTCCGAGGTCCCTTCCAATCCCTGATGATTCTGTGATTCCATGTTTGTCACAAGGACCATGAAAGTCGCGTCTCTGTTTTCCCAGCCCGATGAAGGAAAGGCAGCAAAGCTCTCACCAGATAACATGTAAAAATAATGAAATTGGGTTCTGTTTCAAAGATATTTAAAGACATTTTATACTTGGAAATGCGACTCACACCTTTGTTACCCTCTTTTGACCCCACGGGCCGGGTAGCCTGCAGGCAGTGTGTGGCTGAGTCGTTAGATGACTGAATGAGTGAAATGCTGCCTGTGGACTCCAAGGATGTGCTTGGGAAAACCAAACGGGTCTCTCTCTCTCATTCTTTGGTGATAGGCACTGGTTTCATTAAAAAAAAGAGACTGTTTGGAAAATAACAGTCACTGAGGCAAGTTCTGCTTCATTTGAACCAAGTTTTCTTGTGTCACCTGCGCTGAACTTTTACCCACGGGCTGCGATCCCTCGTTTTTACTGCTTAGTCTTCTCCAGCTCAGGATTTCTTCTCTTTGGTGACACACTCGTGTTAAATGGTGGCACTGCTCTGCCAGTCTTCCACCGTTTTTTCCCTAAATGTTGCTGTCTTTCCCTGGAAATACCTGTTGGGTAATTTATTGTTGACAAGACAGAAAAGCAACCCACTGGCCTTTGGATATGTCCTGCGTGTCGATGGCGCACAGCAGGAGGGGAGGGGGTGGTCAGGTTTGATAGCCCATGCGTCTCACCGTGGGTCACCAGTCATGCCACGAGGAGCTTCCTCTGGACGTCTTCCTTCTCACAAAGCACTTGGCTTGTCTTGTGCTGCGGGTTAGATGTGTTATTGTGTCGGCTTCCAGACAATTCTGTCTTCTCCTGAAGCAGTAAAACCTTCTGTGCTGTCACAGGAGAACGTATCAGAGAATCAGAGAACCATTCAGGTTGGAAAAGACCCTTGAGATGATCGAATCCCACCATCAACCCTACTCTACAAGGTCACCCCTGAACCAGATTCCCCAGCACTACATCTAAGCGTCTTTTAACCTCGCCCAGGGATGGGGACTCAACCGCTACCCTGGGCAGCCCATTCCAGTGCCTGACCACTCTCTCTGGGAAGAACTTCTTCCTGTCTATGTCCAGTCTAACCCTCCCCTCTTGAAGCTTGAAGCCCTTCCCTCTGCTTCTGCCGCTAGTTACCAGTGAGAAGAGCCCAGCACCAACTTCTCCACAGTGTCCAAGAGAACAATGAGGTCTTCCTCCAACTAAACATCTAAAAGTGTCTCCAGCTCTCCTCACCAGACTGAGTCTCCAGGCCCTTCAGCAGCCTCGCTGCCCTCCTCTGCACTCGCTCCAGCACCAAAATGTCTCCTTTGTGCTGATTGGAGTCGGTTGAGTAAAATGTGTAAACAGGGCGACCCTGGACCAGTTCTGGTCGGCTTTTCGGAGGCAAAACGGAGAGGAAAGGAGTAACTCAGGGGGGAGCTGGTTTGTTTTAGGAATTTTCTCCCTGGTGTCCTCACCTCCCACCCCTTTTCCTCCTCCTTTCCCCATGCACCCTGTCATGTTCGTGCTGGCAGGAGATGGAGGAGGCTCATGGTAATTGGTTAATCAACTATTTTCAATTCAATTCCTGGCTGTGCTTGCCATGGAAAATGAACGGTCCTTGTGTATAAATATGACCCCTACTCCTTGATTAATTTGATTATGTGAGAATCTCAGTTTTCATTTAAAAATAATAACTTCCTAGCTGAACAACTTTGGATAAGTAGTCTAAATATTCCCTAATGGTTTAAAAATCAAAAGATAAAGACGAAGAACGTTTGAGCCTCTTACTAGTGCTAGAAAAAAGAGTTCTCCTGTCTTTACAGTGACTGCCTGAGACTGGGTGTTTAGAGCGCAGGGCACCTCTGATTTCACGCCGTGCTGGATCAGCATGCTCTGAAGCCAAAGCCTTCTGAGCAGCATTAATGTCTGGGGGTGTCCCACCCCAGAGCTGCCCTTGGACATCTTCAGCTGTGCAAAACGCCCGGTGTGGAGTTTCTACTCTGCTGGGTTTCCTCCTGCTATAAATGTCACTCACGTTCAGCTGCACTAACGCAGGAGTAGGTTTTCCCTGCGAGTGACCGGCTGCGCTGCGTTAGACCAGGGTCTTAATTTTGCATATCTAAGTGAAAAAGCAAAACTTCCAGCCTTTAATAATTGCAAGTTAAAGGTCTGGTAAGTGCTATAAATTTTGTGGCAATGACTTTATTAGGAATCTTAATGGCAGAGAGTTATATTTAACTGAGCTTTAAATTTCCTCTGGCCTTAGAGCAGGACATTAAATCTCTTCAGAACCCGAGTCAGGCTGCTTCAGAAGGAAATATTTTTTTATAAAACTTTCTAATTTGAACATCTCTCGCTGTTAAATTTATCTGTTACAGACACGATACCATCGCCGTGCGTGGAACGGTGAAGACAGATGATGTGTGCACTGATCGCTAAAATGTGCCAGGGAGCAGGTCCAGACACTGGAGCTTGGCTGGAAAATTACTGGGATAGGATCTGACGTGGTTTCATCTACAGTAATTAGCACTCGAGTACCTTCTAGATGTGACTTGTTTGTTTTGATGATTTGTTAGTCTAGGTGTAGCCTGATCCATGGGCAGGCAGAGCTTTACTGAATCACACAGAATCACAGAGCATTGGGGGCTGGAAGGGACCTCCAAAGATCATCCAGTCCAGTCCCCCAGCCACAGCAGGATCCCCGACATCCAGTCACACAGAAACATGGCCAGGTGGGTTTGAAACGTCTCCAGAGAAGGAGACTCCACAACCTCCCTGGGCAGCCCCTTCCAGGGCTCTGTCACCCTCACTCGTATTGTTGTGGAACCTCCTCTGTTCTAGCTCACACCCCCTGCCCCTTGTCCTGTCATTAGATCCACTGAGCAGAGTGTCTGGCTCCATCTTCCTGACTGATATTTATCAATGTTAATGAGGTCACCCCTCAGTCTCCTCTTCTCCAAGCTAAAGAGACCCAGCTCCCTCAGCCCTTCCTCGCCAGGAAGATGCTCCACTCCCTTCAGCATCTCTGTGGCTCTGTGCTGGACTCCCTCCAGCAGCTCAGTGTCCTTATGGAACTGAGGGGCCCAGAACTGGACACAGGATTCCAGATGCAGTCTGACCAGGGCAGAGTAGAGAGGGAGGAGACCCTCTCTCGATCTGCTGACCGCCCCCGTTCTCATCCACCCCAGGACTCTGTTGGCCTTCTTGGCCATGAGAGGGTGGCTCATGGTCGCCCTGCTGTCCACCGGGACCCCCAGGTCCCTTTCTTCTGTGCTGCTCTCCAACCGGTCAGTCCCCACCCTATCCTGGTACCTGGGGTAGTTCTTGCCCAGATGCCCTTGTTATACTTCATCAGATTTCTCCTTGCTCAGCTTTCCAGCCTGTCCAGGCTGGACAAGCAGCTTCTAGATGTGGCTTGTTTATTTGAATTATTTACTAGTCTAGGTCTAGCCTGATCCATGGGCAGACAGAACTTTACTTTGGGGGTTACTGAACCTGTAGCAAAGAGCACTGGTAGGGCCGTAGCAGAAACTGCTGGGTGATGGGCTGCAGGGACTGATCACATACTGAGAACTTGTTTAGTGACTTCTGGTTATCTCCTCACACCTTCTAGCCTGTGAAGGGTTTGCATAAAATTCAGGGAGTCTGTGGAGAGAGAGGCTCTGCACCTGCCTGGAGCAGACTTTGCCTGAAGCTAAACCTGAATGTCAAGATCTCCAGAACATGTGTGGCTTTCAGCTGATACAACTGGTGTTCAGCAGGGAGCACAGAGTGTTGCGGACGTCGCTCAGGCTTCGCTGGAGAAGTTGTGGAGGCTTTTTGCAGCTGAGGATGGAGCAGCTTTGGGCAGTTTCAAGAGGAAATCCCCCGTTGTTTGGTTTTGAAGTTGCATTTGTGAAAATGCTGACGGCCTGAATGTCAGCAAAACAGAAGGAAAAGTGTCCTCCTCACCAAATGGCTTTTTGCTAAAGCCTTCAGGACTAAGAACAAAATTGTCCATGTCCTCCCTATCCTATCTTTCCAAGTGCCTCAGTGCTGCTGTAGTCCACTGAAGGATTAACCCTGTCAGTACTGACAGTATTAGGGTGAAACAGAGGAGGTTCCTCATCAATGTGATAAGGACCTTCTTCCCCGTGAGGGTGACAGAGCCCTGGAAGGGGCTGCCCATGGGGGTTGTGGAGTCTCCTTCTCTGGAGAGATTTAAAACTTGCTTGGACATGTTCTTGTGTGACTGAATGTAGGTGATCTGGCAGGGCTGGATGGTGTTTTTAGTTCCCCTCCAGTCCCTAAATGCCCTTTGATTCTGTGATTTTTCCACCAGTAGGAGGCTGAAGCTGACTTCATTCATCACAGATGTCATTCACTCTTTAAACGAAGGTGGCTGTTGGCTCTGGAGCAGGGTTGGTTTAGTTGACCTCGCACGATGTTTCACAGGCTTTCCGACTGTTCTCTCCTCGGGTGCCTGTGGGTCACAAGCCACAGCTAGTGGGGTTAAAACCTTGTGAGGTGCTGGTCATACTAGTCCCACTTGGGAACCTCCCAACAGTTTCCTTCCTGAAGCCACTCTCTGGGCTTGTGTGGCACAGGGAATTCAGTCTTCCCCAGAGCAAACGCCTGGCTTCCTGGCTGCAGATAGCAGAGAACCCTGGTTTTCCCTTGTCCCCAGCTCGTGATGCATGTTTGATGCCAGCTGGGACCAGTACCGTGCTCTGCCTCCCTGCTCATGAAAGCACTGCTTTCAGAGAATGAGCAAGGCAACCCTCTGGTCTTCATTGGACTCATTTTGTTCCTCCCCAGGTCCTCTACTACAGGAAGTAAAACAATGAACGCACTGAGAAAAACCTCTTGGTTTTCTGCCTGGAGAGTATTTTGCAAACAGAAACCTGTATTTTGGGTTCAGGCAATTTAATTCCATCCCACTGTTGTTGGTGATGAATCCTGGCAGGTGAAGCAGTGAGTGGTGGGGTGCCAGTGATCAGGAATTGGGAACGTTCTGCTGTGGGTCCGTACGTCCTATTTGATCTGGAGGTCGGAGAGCTGTCTTCCAGGTTGTCAATACAACCCGTCCAGGTCATCGGTGCCGCCCGTCCAGGTCACAGACACAACCCTGGTTATGCAGTAGTGACACGTCTGGGGTATCACCAGGAGCAGAATTGTCTTTGTGCTGAGCAAAGTACGTGGGGATGGGAGAGGAGCACACTGGAATGTGAAGGATGTGTTATTTAGCTCGGAAGCAGAGCGGTTGCTAGCCCCTGGGAGCCATCTTGTCACGGAAGGAGTGAAGCGTGGCTTCCACGACTTTATTGCGGAGACATAATCCCTGTGAGCACCAGCAAGGCCAGAACACTGCTTGTTCCTGTATCCTTTGTCCTCCTGGAGACTGAAAGTCTCTGTCTCGATTGGACTCTTGTACAGATGCTTTGTGTAGGTTGTGTCTGACACCCTCCCGTACCCTTGTGCAAGGAGATGGACCAGTCTTAAGCCACAGCTTGTGGTAGCTTTAGGTCATCACTCCACTTCCAAGCACCAGCAGGTTTCCCAGAGCCCTTTCACCTGAGAGTGGGTGGCCACAGTGGCTACAACGGGGTCTTTGAATTAAAGAAAACCCCAACTTTTCAGTTTCCATGAAAACAGTGGGTGTGGGTTTGCTGTCATGCCTCTAAGAAACGTGAGGAATGTGTCCAGAGCATGAAGGACGTGGCTTGTGTGAAAAACACCCCCATTGCTGAGACCTGGTGGGACCTGGAAGGTGCTGGGACTGCTGCCTTGAGGTCACTGAGGGCAGTTTGTGGCTACAAAGCAGATGGCGACGCTCTTTGCACGAGGAGTCTCCTGGAAAGAATGAGGAGTTATGGACACCAGTTACCCCGTGGGGGGTCTGAGTAAATGTCTTCCACAACAAGGACAATCAGCCCTTGTAGGAATCTCCCTAGAGATGTGCTGGAGTCCCCAGCACCACCTTGGGAGTTGTCTGAACGGGGTGCTGGACCAGCTTGTCTGGATGGGGCTTTAGCCAGGGACGGCTGGACCAGACCAGACCACCCTGGAGGTCCCTTCCACCCTGCCGTTAGAGTGTGGTGGGGAAGCCCCCGTGTGAGCCAGCAGGTTGCTGTAAACGTCCCGGGTTTGGGAGCAGGAGGGCTGCAGGGGCGGCGCTGTGACAAAAAGGAAGGCGCTGCCCCGTGCCAGTTCCAGCCAGCTTGGGGCCAGCCCAGCCCAGGATCTAGCGGCCACACTGGCGGTGCCTCTGGCGAGATGTGTGAAAGGAAGGACAAAGGGAAAACCTGTGAGAGGCAGCCCGCAGAGCGTGAAGGTCAGGGTCAGAAGTGGGGCAGGGATGAGCTGGAGAAAGGCTTGCTGAGGGAAGGTGTTGCTTTAATTGGCCTTTGTTTCTCACTGTCCAAACACGATTTAATTGGCAATAAATTAAATTAATTTTCCCCAGGCAGAGCCTGGTGTGCCCGGGGTGGTAATTGGGAAGGGAGCTCTCTGCGTGTGGCCTCATCCTCTGTCCGGTGGTGGGGGGAGCGCCTGTGTGAGCATCTGGCAGCCACTCAAGGTCAGCCCACCACGCCAGTGCGTAAAGCGTGCAGAGGTGGTGTCTGGCCACACACAAACCTCATGTTTGAGCACCAGCGTGCCACAGAGTCATTGAATGCTTTAGGCTGGAGGGGACCTCAGAGGTGGTCCAGTTCCAACCCCCTGCCATGGGCAGGGACACCTCTCACCAGACCAGGTGACCCAGAGCCCATCCATCCTGGCCTTGGACACTGCCAGGGATGGAGCAGCCACAACCTCCCTGGGCAGCCTGTTCCAGGGCCTTGGCACCCTCACAGGGAGGAATTCCTTCCTAAGACCCAATCTCCCCTCTTTTAGCCTGAAACCATCCCACTTGTGCTGTTTCTAGAGTCCTTTGTAAAATGTTCCTCCCCAGTGAATGTCCTAACGGCAAAGAGGAGCGGTTTCCCCTATGATGTCCCCACTTCTTCTGCTGGCATGGGGAGAGTGGAGCACTCAGGAGTGCCCCACCTTAGGCAGTGATGCTGCTCCGCTCGCATGTGGCACCTTAGCATCATCTGACTTGTCTTCACCACCAAATGGACGGGAACCACCAGTTTATATCCTGGGACTTGTGGAGAGTAATGTTCAAAAGCCTGGAGGCTGTAGCTCTCCAGACTCCAGTGGCTTGTACAGGTTGGCTTTCCTAAGTCAGCTCCCGGGTTCCGACGGCTCGGTGGGCAAAGAACAAACAGTTGGTTTTATGCAAAGCCTCTCTTCTGTTACGTTTTGACTCTCTTTTTTTTCCTCCTTCCAGATAAACATCATGTCAATGGAAACAGAATGTCAGAGCCTTTCCCAGAGGGAACACAGATGGCCGTGTTTGGTAAGACAACAGTTTTAAACTCAACGCTCTGAGCTGCGTGCCAAGTCTCTTCGTCTCAGCCCGCGTCCTCGGAGTTGTGGGGTCTGGGCTGCTGTTGCCATTTGCTAATCAGTACAGCCAGCTAAAGCTACTGGTCATTTTGGGAGGTGGCCGTGCCCCCACAGAAGAGTGCTGAAAGAATTCTTCTGAGTTACACGAACACAAAATGACAGCCCTTACGTTGTTCCGTAAAAACTCCCAAGCAGGAGCTCCTGAAGTACGATAATCGAGGGAAGGGGGTTTATTAGTTTAAACACAATGACCCGTGTTTCTGCAGACCTTAAGTAGTCCAAGGACCTCAAACCCTGGCCTCTTGTGGCGTGGGTACCCCTAACCAAAGCGGCTGGTTTGTGTTTGGTGAGTTCACCAGCACTTTTACACCTGCGTGCAGTGTGTCTGAGGCAGGTACTCGGATGCATTTCCCGTTCTATTGAGTAATTCCGTGGAATTTATCAGGAAGCAACACTGAAATAAACCATGAGAATCTCCACATCACTGTGTTAAGGATTATCCCATATGGGAACAGTCTGCCCAGGGAGGTGGTGGAGTCACGGTCCCTGGAGGTATTTAGAAGCCGTACAGGTACGGTGCTGGAAGACATGATGTCACGGTGACCTGGCAGTGCTGAGTCCATGCTGGGACTTGATGGTCTTAAAGATCTCAGGGATCAGGGATCTCTTGAAACACATCCCTGGATGTGTTTAAATATCGTTTGGATGAGGTGTTGAGGGATCTGGTTTAGGGGTGAACTTGTGAGGTAGGGTAGCTGGTTGGACTCAGTGATCCCAGGGGTCTTTTCCAACCAGAGTGATTCTGTGATTCTTCCAGCCAAAGATATTCTGGGGTTGTGTGTCCAGATGCAGACTGTGCAGTTAGCAGCGTGACTAACCAGAGGTTTCAGGTGTCTCGGGTCACCAACTGCTGAGTCGGAACGGAGGTCTCAGTAGTCCTAGGGCATCCAGAATGGACCCTGACGCTTGTGTCAGCCATGCCCTTCACTCTAGATGCTTCCTGAGGTTATGTATCAGTAGAAAACACATTTGTGGGTTCTTCTTAATGCCATCTAGTGATAGGACACGAGCAATGGGTGTGAGCTGGAACAGAGGAGGTTCCACATCAGTAGGAGAAGGAACTTCTTCATGGGAGGGTGTCTGAGGCCTGGAAGGGGCTGCCCAGGGGGGTTGTGGAGTCTCCTCCTCTGGAGATGTTTAAAACCCTCCTGCACATGTTCCTGTGCGACTTGGTCTAAGTGGTCCAGTTCTGCCAGGGGGATTGGACTGTTGAGGTCTCTTCCAATCCCCAATGTTCTGTGATTCTGTGCTATTACCTTCCTGACATGATGCAGCAGATCACATTAGATAATCTAATCATCTCTGCTGATGTCAGAGCTTATCAATCTGCATCATACAGGAGAAGGTAGCCCCGTCAGTTGGGTGTTTTCTCAGTCACCGAGCACGGTGACACTGCGCTGGCCTAGTCTATAAAAAGAAGCAGCGTAGCATCAATATTTCAAAACCCTGGGCAGTGCCTGGAAGTTCTTGTGTGGTAACAGTTTACACATCTGGAAAGAGTTGTTGGTGTAAATCTACTTCCAAACAGAGCCCTATTTGCTCCTGAAATATTTAGGAACCCTGTGAGGAAGCAGAGGGCTGCTTTATCCAGCCACACTCGTTTGTTACCTCACAGCCCGGTCTTTCCACCTCCGTCAAACCAGCCTGAGGAGCTCTGCTCTGTTTGCATCAGGCCTGGTAACTTCCATCCTTTTTTCACTGCCCTAGATTTTCCACGAGGTTGTGATGACAAGTGTTGGATTAGGTGGTGAGAAGTCGTGCTGCTGCCATCTGTGCCGTGACTAAATGGAAATCCTACCTGTTCTAGGGTTTACTTGTTAGAGCTGAAGTAGAATTGCACAGAAACAAGGCTGATGATAGTTGTTGGGAAGGGGGAACTGTCTTCTAGCAGGGCCAGTTGTGACAGGACAAGAGGTGATGGTTTGAACTAAAAGCAGGAGATTCAGACCAGACAGAAGCAAGAGATCGTGTCCGCTGAGAGTGGTGAGACCCAGACCTTGGTTGCCCAGAGATGTGGTAGAAGCCCTGTTCATCCCTGGAACCGTCCTAGGTCAGGCTGGATGGTGCTCTGAGTAACCTGCTGTAGCTGAAGATGTCCTTGCTCAGCGCAGGGCAGTTGGGCAACATGAGCTGGAAAGGTCCCAGTGGTCAAATGGCAGATGAAGAGAGCCTGGAGCAGCCGGCTGGGAAGCTCTACTCGATCCGTTGTGAGGGCAGCCCTTAAACATGGAGTTGAATGAAACGATTCCTCAGAAGTGTGTTTTTATCCACATGTTCCACAGATCCATGTAGAACTCCAGGTGAGCACAGCTATGTCTGCTAGGTCCTTGCAGAAGCCCCACTGCCAGCAGCCCTGTTGTGGTCCATTTTAGTGACGCGAGGCGTGTAGGCATCGCTAACGATGCTTGAGCTTGGAGCAGGGGCAAGTTCTTGGTGCCTTCTTGGCACTGACCACGCGTGTGGTGACGAAGCTCAGCAGCAAACACAGGCGTGGACAACGCAGGGTAGCTTTCTGTTAAGAGAAAACCCTGGAGCTTCCTTGTGGATTCACCACTAGAAGTGCCAGTTCGGAGTGTCACGCAGACATGGATCCTTCCAGCTGTGTGCAAGAGGCAGCTGGGCTGCAGCACCCTGCTCCTTCTCCCGCAGAGCCTCCACGGCGCTCTGGGCCGTGCTGCCTTGCTTGTTTTGCTGGGTGACCTCTCGTTGTGATCCGGGTGCAGGGTGAGTGCACACGGGCCGTTGCCCCCGGAGCCTCGTGGTTTTCAGCGGGCTAATTAAACGGTCGTGAGGTTCTCCCGTGGCCCGTTTAGCGTCGTTCAGCTGCGGCGTTGTTGTTCATTAGAATAAAGAGAGGCACCCTCGTGTCTGCGGCGGTGACAAAGCTGGATTGCAAGGGTGAGAGTGACTCTTTAATGGAAATCTATTGATGCTAACCATCCAGGGACCTCTAAACCCAGTATCGAGGCACCAGGAGCACAGGCACTGCTCACAGCCTCACTGGAGACCCTGCAGAAGGCTGCATCAAAACTCTTGTGGCCCTGGAAGTGAAGAGGGAGGTGTGTTCCCAAGTGCAGTGACTAAAGAAGATGACACTCTAGGACACGTTCCCGTGTGACTTGGTCTAGGTGGTCCTGCTCTGGCAGGGGGACTGGACTGGGTGATCTTTCGAGGTCCCTTGCAGTCCCTGCTGTTCTGTGATTCTGTGTGCTTCTGGGCTCTTACGTGTCAGTGGTAGGGATGGTAAAGCAGAAGCTATGCACTATCTGCCTGCCCAGGAAGCTTTTAGGAGGTTTTTAAGCCCATAAATACTCTCAGTTTGAAGTGTCTTTGTGAACAACCTAACCAAAAGCCCACTGCTGACCACGTATCAGAGACTGATAATGCTTTGGAGGAAAAAGCAGCTTAGGCTCTCACGCTTCAGGCAGCGGCGTGAAGCCTGAAGACAAATGCAGGACATCCGTGCCCTCCAGTGCCGGTGTAATTCCTGGTGCATGTCAAACACGTCCAGTGCACTTCTGTGTTAGGCCCACCAGTGTTTCTGGACTTCAGGTGCAGGTTTCTCTTGTCCAGCGGTTCTGTGGCAAGACCCCAGTTTGCCCCAGAGCACCTGCGTGTTGCTGTGCTTGGTGCGCTCCCGTGTGCCGCCAGCGCGGTGCGTCTGCTGCGTCCCAGGCACGGCTCTGACTTCACCTTTCGTCAGGTCTGGCAGTAGTTCAGGTCTGTAATTGCAACACTTCTTAAAATACAGGGCTAAACTGCGTTGTGTCTGCGTGGCACACACTGGCTACTAATGGGCTAATTGATTCCTTGACATAAACAAAGCACAGACAGAAGTGGGATGTTAAGTAACCGATACGATCTAATTACAGACGTTTCTAGTTGGCAGACAGACCCAGCTTGTTCACCTTCTGCTCTGCGCTTGTTAGACAGCAGCGTGTTCCAGTGCTTCTGCAGAGCCGTGTTGTTGTTGTGCTTCGGCTAGCTGCTGCCTCCTCTTGAGAGTCAGATGTACCCAGCGCGTGCCCACAATGGCCACTGCTGCCATTTCAGAGCTAACCCACTGTTAGACCAGGATTAGCCTCGGGCAGAGCCCCGGGCCTTCTTGGCCTTGGCACATGGCTCGTCCTGCATCACACCCAACCTGTGTGGTTTGCCGACAGAGCTCCTCAACCCTGAGCTGAGACAAGGAGACCGAGGGGTGACCTCATTAATGTCTATAAATATGTGAAGGGTGGGAGTCAGGAGGATGGAGCCGGGCTCTGCTCAGGGACATCTAGTGATAGGACAGGGGGCAGTGGGTGTCAGCTGGAACAGAGGAGATTCCACATCAGTGTGAGAAGGACCTTCTTCATGGTGAGGGTAATGAAGCCCTGGAAGGGACTGCCCAGGGGGGTTATGGAACCTCCTTTTCTGGAGACGTTTAAAATGCACCTGGACATGTTCCTAGGGGATCCTGCTGTGTCGGGGGATTGGACTGGGTGATCTTTCAAGGTCCCTTCCAATCCCTAATGTTCTGTGAAGAGCCGCTCGTTGGTGGTTCAGACCTTCCTAACAGCAGCTGGAGCAGGGCAGCTTTCCAACGGAAGGAGGATGATTTCATTGACAGCGAGGTGACGTGATGGAGAGTGGACGGCTCTGTCCAGAGCCTCCTGTACTCGTTCCTGAACCAGCGGCTGGTGGCCGTGTCAGATGAGGAAGTGTCTCAGGAAGTCTGTTGGTCCCACCGAGTTTTGCAGTGCGATGTTTCTGTAAGGAGCTCTGTTCTTCCAGGAAAGCATCCCAGAAACCAAGCTGGGATCCCCAGAGAAACGCTGTTTTTGAAGACAGGGAAGACAGAACAATCATCTTTAGTTTGTTCGAAGAGAAGGGGAAGAGAACTTTAAAGCATGCTGCATGTCACAAGGTATTACGTCTCTGTCGGAAGAGAACATAAGACTTCATCGTGTTGCAGCAGGTGTGTGTGCTGTGACCCAAATTGTAGGAGAAACATCTACAGCAGTGCAGCCAGATGTTACAGAGATCACACTGGGGAGGAGCTGAGACCCAGAGGGAGACTCTTCCAGAAGGGGTTTCTGTTTCTCATGCTACTTCCCGTTCAACATCTTGGAAAAGGGAAGGGAGCCTGCTAACTGGCTGGGTTTGTGAAGCACAGCAGCCTTAACGCTGCCCTGCGTTCACAAGGTGCTGTAGAGAAGGACACTGAGCCTTCTGCAGTTGTGGGATGACCAAGCAGACCTGGGAAGACGCTGCGTAACGAGCAGACTGTCCCAAGGGAGGCTGCAGTGGCCCTAAACCAAACTGTGCTCCTGTTCTTACCTTTGCAGTGTGCTTGTTAAAGAGATACCTTCCTGCTTCCCACTTGCTTGGTTTGATCTTCCAGACTTAAAAGAAGAAGTCTCCTTCACTGGAGACGTTCCAGACCCGCCTGGATGTCTTCCTGTGTGACTTGGTCTGGATGATCCTGCTGTTGCAGGGGGATTGGACTAGATGATCTCTTCCAATCCCTAATGATTCCATGATTCTATGATTCAATGATTCTGTGGTTCTATGATTCTATGATAAGAAGATGCCAGTCCTCAGTGTCTTTTTCTTGCCTCTTCCAGCAAACTGAAACACAACAGGGTTCTCTGCCCCTGTGCTGTGACCCTGGTTCATCCTGATTGCCACCAGTGCCAAACAACCTGTTCCTTGCGTGCTGACCAGCCTCAGTCTTGCTCAGAGTACGACGCTCTGCTCTGCGGGTCAAACCTTCAGGGGTTGTGCCAGCTCTAAGCAATCACCAGGGAACATCATCCTACATTTACCATTTAAGAGTCAGACCAGGGGAAGCCCTGAACTGAAATTTCCCCCCAAGACTGTTGTGAAATGAGGTGAAAAACACTGAAATAATAATAATTCCAGGACTTACTACTGGGTTTGTCTTGTCCTAGAGCAGAGCATCGGTGTTCTGAGTGGAGAGGGGGTCACTGGATCTGCTAACGCCGTGCGTCAGCTTTGGGGCAGCGCAGCAGGCTGCCTGCAGGGCCCAGACCCAGATACAGAGCCACCAGGTGCTGGAGCCTGCCTGCTCTTGGCCAAGGACGTTGCCTGGCGTTTGCAAACACCAGCAGGGGCAATGAAGTCCCCCAATGCAGAGCGAAAGCTGTCCTTGATCAGCGCAGCCCTTCACAACATCTTTTATTTCAAAGGAGCCCATCGCTTTTCCTTTTTGCTTCTGAAAACAAAAGTAACGTGGCCTTCAAACACAATATCTGTCCTTCTCCATCGGGGGCTCCTTTATGTTAATTTAGGTGTCTTGAGGTAATGGAGAGTTTGGCTTTGTGCTGCTTTCCACTTAGAGCGCGGTTTGCACATTAGTGAGGATCCAGAGGTTTTTAAAAGTAAATCAGGTTGCAGCTTTTCAGTCAGCAGAATTCACCTTAAAACAGGCTCTTCATTGTGGTTTGGGGACGCTCTGGTGCAAGTGGGCGAAGGAAACACAGTTCATTTTCATGGGCTGCAGGACAGGGCTCGACGGTCTGTCCCTGCCACGCGCAGAGCACCGGCAGCAGCACCTCGATTACTTCTGCAGCTCCAAAGCCTTGCGGAGAAGTCAGTTGGTGCCGGTGATAAACAGGGATCAATCAGTGACCAGGGTGGACAAATGCTCGGCACCACTCGGAGCTGGTTAAAGTTTGGAATAGAAGTAAATTACCTGGGGGTCCTGGTGGCCAGCAGGATGGCCATGAGCCAGCTGTGCTCTTCTAGCCAAGAGGGCCAACGGCATCCTCTGGTGGATCAGAATGGGGATGGTTAGCAGATCGATAGAGGTCCTTCTCTGTGGTCTCTACTCTTCCCTGGGGAGACCACATCTGGAGTGTTGTGTCCAGTTGTGGGCCCCTCAGTTCAAGAAGGACATGGAGCTGCTGGAGGGATTCCAGCATAGAGCAACAAGGATGATGAAGGAAGTGGAACCACCTCCCTTACGAGGAGAGGCTGAGGGAGCTGGGTCTGTTGAGATTGGAGACGAGGAGATGAGGGGTGACCTCATTAATGTCTATAGATATGTGAAGGGTGGGTGTCAGGAGGATGGAGCCAGGCTCTTCTCAGTGTCATCTGGAAATAGGACAAGGGGCAACGGGTGTGAGCTGGAACAGAAGAGGTTCCACATAAATATCAGAAGGAACTTCTTCATTGTGAGGGTGCCAGAGCCCTGGAAGGGGCTGCCCAGGCAGGTTGTGGAGTCTCCTTCTCTGGAGACGTTTAAGACCCACCTGGATGTGTTCCTGTGTGACTGGATCTAGGGGATCCTGCTGTGTCAGGGGGATTGGACTGGATGGTCTTTCCAGGTCCCTTCCAATCCCTAATGATCCTATCATTCTCTGATTCTGTCAGTGCTCCTGTTACTGACTGGAGGCTGCCCTCATCAGATCTGTGCTGCTCTGCAGGAGATGTGTGTGTCTGTTTGTGCTGGGATGCACACACCCACCCCGCAGCGTCCATCCCGCGGTCCCTGTTAGCAGCGCGCTGAGCTTGGTGACCCAGCGCAGAGCAGAGGCAGCGGTGATGATTTGGTCTAGTCAGCCATGAAGAGTGTGGTGCTAATTGTCAGTGCTACAGCAGCAGAGGGGAAAATGCACCGAGAGGTTTGGGAGGGACAGAACTGTGTTGTTTTGGTGATTCCAGACACACCGTGTCACACTCCCAGAGCAGTGTCAGCACGTCTTAGGGGTGGGTTCTAGTGGGTTTATCTTCACGGCGCTACTGCCACAGCCTGACAGTGTCAGAACTGAGGCTGTGAGACCCAGCAGACAGGGTCCTACGTTTAATAAATGGGAATCATTCAGTCAGGGGTAGGTCACAGTGGTTTTCCTGATTCGCAGAAGTGGTTCCTCACCTGAGCAAGCTCTTGGTGATCTCCAAAAATATATTGTTGGGTACCCTGCTTAAAATTGGCTGCAGAAACCTTCAGCCACTTCAAAACCACTTGTTGAGAGATGCTGCCGAGGCCGGGGGAGCCGGGATCTTTGTTTTGACCTCACTGGAGCTTCCAGCTCGCTGGGCTGGGAGGAATCCCCACAGACTCGAGGTGTGGAACCTGCAGGGCTCTGGAAGGATTTCCCTCACGTCAGAGAGAACACACGTGGAGGTCAGGTCACAGCAGTCATCTCAGAAGGGAATGAGTCGCCTTCTGCAGGTGCCTTGTTCTGTCAGGCAGGGTCTGAACAACCAGCTCAGACTCGAGGGAGCCGATTCCTTGACATGAGTGTGATGCAAGTGTTTTCTGCCATCTGAGGTGTCCTGCGGCCCTTGGGGTGTCCGCAGGGGGCTGGCAGGGGTGATGCAGGAGACCTGATCTGATCTAGGATCTTCTGACCTAGGAGATGAAAGCCACACAGGTTTATGTAGAACACCCAAGTGTTACTCGCTGCCTTTGTTTAGGGATGCCACGTGCAATGAAGTGCGATAGGTGGGTGACATTGTCCTGGGTCTCCCTTCTCCAAGGACACAGGGCTGCCTTCCGTCTTTTGTGCCCCTCTTGTGCCAGCCCTGGGCAGAATTACTGCCTGAGGGACCTCAGGTGACACCAGAAGCCTTTGTTTGTGCATTGGTACCGAACCGGGGATGCTCCCCAGCTGTCATGGGAGCTGGGGTGCCTCTAGTGAAGACCTGACTGTAGAGGTCTGAACGCAGTTGTTCAGGTCTGCCTGCTGGAGTACAAATGCCCTAGGGGTCTGCATTTCAAGCCCTGGGAACACTTGCTTCCAGAGTGTTTGCCAGTGAAGGCTTTGCATCCCAATTGCATCGTTACCCTTACGTTCAGGGTGATGCCCGCGGGGCCGGCTTGTGCTCAGCCCAACCTGTGGCAGGGTGCACAGGCTCTCTTCTCTTTCTGGATGGCACCACGTACCTTCTGCCTTTGTAAGAGGGAAAACTCCACCCTTTGCGAGGGCCAGGCAGCTTTCTGCTGCAGAGGTGTGTTCTAGACCACCGCCTGACTTCGCTCCTTGTGCAGGACGTGCTTCAGAAACGAAGGCAGACAGAGCTTCAGCACCCACAAGACAGGAACAAGGCGCTCAGGTTTTCAAAGCAGATAAGGACTAGTGGCAAAGAGAATCCTGGTTGGAGCTGACGGTAAGTAATTCTGAACCAGCCACAGCTACTTGTTTGTGAGCCAGGGAGAACAGCATGCAGTATGTCAGGCTTTGAGATAAAATTTATTGGTGTGTCGTTGGCTTCAGTCCAACATTATGCTCATAAATAATATAATCCTAGTGTGACACATTTCTGCTTGAACCTTGACTGAAAATTATTGAGAATCATGTTATGAATTATGTAGCAGCAGCCACGCGTTCGAGTCGAAAGGATGCGACTCGAGCGAGATGCTGCGGAGTGTTTGTAACGAGGGGCGCTATCGGGAGGCAGGGGATTGGACTGGATGGTCTTTCGAGGTCCCTTCCAGTCCCTAATGATTCTGTGATTCTATGAGGCACCCAAAGGGGCCAGGTGTCACCCTGTGTGTCCATAGGTGCAACGTGGAGCCTCGCCGCGTGGCTTTTATTGACTCCTGGGATGGACAAGCTGATGTGGTTGGGTGTTGGTGTCATCGGTGCCGCTCTCTTGTACGCTGTTAGCATTGTGGTTTGTCTCTCATTTAGAGAAGCTCGGTGTGACCCGGGGGTTGGACTTAGATGATCTTTCGAGGTCCCTTCCAACCTCTAACATTCTGTGACTCTGTGACTCTGCGACCCGAGGCTCCAGACCAGCCCTGGCAATAATAGACAGGCCAGCTGCACAGCAGGGAGGGAGTAGCTCGTGTTGTTCCGCGGAATGTGCCCGACAAGCCAAAGGTGGACCAGTGTAGGGGTTTAAGCATCAAAACAATTATACCCAGGCTTATCAAGTGTGATGCTGTTGATCCCGGTGGTAGTCACAGAGGTTGACAACTGCTCTTCTTTCTGGCCACCAGTAAAGCCAAGACCATTTTCCCGTGTTGCAACACTAAAGTTCTGGGCCTGTTGTTGAGTGCTAGTGCACTGTCAGGTGGAGAAAGCTGCTTATGGCTGGAGACTTTCCATACGGGTGTCTTCTTGCTGGCCAGCATCTCTGTATTGTTGCCTTCAGCTTTCAGCACCAGACTTTTGAGCAGATCCCCAGCTCCTTGGTGCGTGTGCCGGGGTCACAATTAGGTTAAGGTTTATCAGTACTTGGATTTTTTAATCTTCAGTTAAAACACTGCCCCTTACGTCGTTTTAGAATCAGTCTTGGTCTTCTCCAGGTTCATCCAGACAGATCTTTAATGCTTTTAGGATGCTGTAGGCCAAACCCAAGGGTAAAGCAAGGATGTTCATAGCCTTCTGGCAGTTTTGCTGCTTTGAGAGTCTTAGTGCCTCTGCACACATAGCTTCTTGTGAATTCAAAGTACCCCAACTGTTTTGGAGCCTGTGCTGGAGCCTACAGAAGTGCTGCGTGTGGAAGCTGGGGCTCTGAGGCTCTCAGCACTCAACCACTTGTGTTCTCCTTGGCTGCACCCTGCTGTGAATTTAGGGCACGACTGACGACTCCATAAATCATGTTCTGCCCTGAAACTCCTTTCTTGCACACAGCTTTGGGAGAAGAGTCATATACAGACCTTAACTGGTGCCTGAGCATGCAGCTTCTTTTCCAGTCAGCGCCTGTTGTTGGCAAGTGGAACAGGAATGGAAACGAGAGCTGTAACTGGAGTCACCTTGATGCCAGTCTTAAACCCGTGGCCTTCCCACGGGGTCAGTACTGTTTGCATTTCTGCACCACCCTGGCCAAAAGAGATCTAGCAGAGCTGAAAAAGGTTTTGGGGTGCAAAAAGAGTGACCAGGAGTGTGGACAGTCACCTATACAAGGAACAGCAGGGACTATTCAGTGAGTAAAAGAGATAATGGGGTGTCAGAGAGGTCTGCAGAGTGATGATTGTGTGGGGAATGTGAATTAAGGTTGCAGAGTGTAAACCTCCATTGTAAGGTAGTGGAGGCCAGAAGAAAGGATGCAAGTAGGAGCTGGTTTCTAACTGAATCAGAACAGATGGAGTAGAAGGAAAGACTCTTTAGTCTCCTTGCCAAAGGCTGTCTGCATACAGAAGATTTCTTGGGTTGAAACGGGGCCGGGTGAAGTAGCTGGAAGAGGGATCCACGGTGCAAACCACAGCAGGCTCAGGAAAACCTGCAAAAGTCAGAGACTGAGACCGTGGCACTGGCAAATACTGGGCAGATTGGTCTTTATCTTACTCCTCCCTGCCTGCTGCAGTCACCCGTGAGCCCGCTTGGATCGCTGCAGGTACCCACCACACAGTCCTACGGGGATCTCTGACCATCACTCGTCTGAGATATCTGTTGTCCACTTTAGCCTCCTTCTCTGGAGACGTTTAAAACCCACCTGGGCGTGTTCCTGTGCCACCTGGTCTAGGGGGTCCTGCTGCGGCAGGGGGACTGGACTGGGTGATCTTGCGAGGTCCCTTCCAATCCCTGAGGCTCTGTCACGAAGCATTTTTGTCTGGAGCATTAGTCTGAACGAAGTCAGGTGTGCTGCGCTGCTTCTCAGACTCACAGAACATCAGGGCCACAGCTGGAGAGCACGAGGGGTTTGAGAGGACATGGAAGACAACCCCAGGGCTGGAGAGCGGACAGTCGTGGGCGCGACTGCGCGGAACGGCGGTTCCATTGCCAGGCCCTCAGGGCAGCACAGGGGCTCTGCTGCGCAGTGACTTCATGTTCAGCAGCGACGTGCTGCGCGTGCTGGGCCAGGGGGCACGTCGGGTGTGGCGTAACCACGCACCTGCCTGGCCTCTGCCTGTCCCTCGGGGTGCAGAGGAGTCCTTCCCATAACAATCCTCTCTGGTGTTTTCTTGAGTAGTTGTCTTCTGTGTGGGCAGGGAGCGGGGAGAGGTCGGGCAGGGAAGAGTTCTTCCCTTGTGCCGGTGAGCAGGTACCGTCACTTCACGGGCTGCTAACGGATGAGGAAATAACTCTTGGGAACCCTCTGTCTCCATTAAGGACGGCCCTGGTTCACAACAGATTAATTTTAATCCTCTGCTAGATGCACTTGGAGGACATTTATTAGCTCGAGTTTTTATTGGGAAAGGGTGAAGGGAATGATTCTGTGGGGCTGGGGAAAGGGGGGCTAGAGGGCTGCTTGTGGAATTGGCTTGTGATTTGAATGTAATTACGTGCTGCTGCTGAGCAGTTAGAAGTCCCAGTAAGTGTCGGGGTGCCTACAGCTTTCTGTTGTGGTCTGAAATCTAAGGCCGTAAGGACACGACGTAGTATGGAGTTACTTTGCCTGGCCAGTTGAACTTAGCAGCAGTTGCCAGGACAGGAAGGAAAGGGCAGATGTCTGCTCCCTGCAGTAAACCAGCTTCACAAACTAGCCGTCTTGTTCTGCCGCGCAGCCCTACAAGTGGTTCTTGTTTTGCTGGTACCAAACGTTTGCGCCGCTTCGCTCGTGAAGGAGTGGAATGCACTTTGTTCTGCTCCCGTGTACTCGGCTCCGAGGGGTGGCAGAGATTTTCACAAGACAAGGCTAAAGCTCCACTGTTCTTGCAGAGGTGGATTCACATGGAAGACACAGCTTCAAGAGAATCAAATGGATTACACGGCCCCGATGACATCTCTCACTTTGTGTGTACATCGAGTTCTGCCTGAGTGGCGGAGCGCTGAAGTGTGTCAGATGAGCGAGGATGATCTCAAGTGAATCTTCGCCAAGTGTGGGGCTGCTCAGAGCAAAGGGAGATCACAAAGTGGTTTGAAAGCCTCAAATCAATGGCTGAACTAAAGACGTGGTGCTTTGCAGTGAAGCAAATAATCAGGTTGATGGTAGGACCATGTAGCTCTATCTCAATCTCTTTCTCACATTATTGTACCAGAGGTTCTTTTATCCCTAACAGACTTTTGAAAGGTAATTTATTAAGAAACTGCTCTCTCCTTCAAAGGAGGTAGGGAAGTGGCCAGATGGAGTCTATCGGTGCGCGCGCTGGCGTAATTCCGCCTCTGTTGCCTGTGTCGGTGGGCTTTCTGCTCCGTTAATTCAGTTTCAGATTTGGTTGTGTTTTTGGACACTTCAGGAGTTCATTTCGTTAGAGAAATTGACAAGAGTAAGTAGTTAGAGTCATAATTTTGACAATAAACCCTGAGATTTGTCACTGCCCTTGGGACACTTCGGTCATTGTCTTTGTGGCCAAGAATCATCGGGTCCCTACAGAACTCCTTAAGACCCCTCTTTAATTGGGTAGACGTGGAGGACCTGTGATTGCAAATCCCAGTGTTTGCCAGACAAGGACTGGTTGTTCTTGCTTTGTGAATAGCAACTGCTTTTGTGCAGGTCCTCTCCTGCACTTTCGGTGCAGTGTTGCTTTGCATGGAAAATGATGCCCATGTGTTCCCAGCCAGGAGCATTCACTCACTTGCATCTCCACGTCCCCCAGAAAATGTGTGTGTTGGTTTCCAGCTCCCAACTGGTGCCGTCTGTGGCAGTTCTCTTTCACATCTATAGAATGTGCCGACGTGAATGGCCCTGGAAACAGAACGCTCAACTTTTGAGGAGGCAGTTGTGTTCCGCGTTTGTACCGAGAACCCAGCACAAAGGAATTCCAATCTGCGACGAGGTTGTGGGCTCTTTTAATGTGCTGTGACTTTGCAGAAAGGATGCCACTAGTGATGGAAACAAGCCACAGAGAGAAACCCTTTCAACAGTCTGCCTTCGGGCTCGGCTTCCCGAAGCCGCCTTCTCATGTCACCTTGCCCAGCTCTACACTTGCCCAAACAGAGCGGTGTCATTCACTTGTGCAATGACGAGGCAAGAGAACTAGCCCCATTTCATGAGTGAAACCTATCAAAGGGCAAAGCAAGATGTTATAAGATGTAAGTCTTCAAGAGTAAGACATCACACTGCTGCCTTTACATCTTCTCTGTCCAGTGCGTGGCGACACCCTTTTGGACCAGCAGAAGTGATTGTTCGAGTGGGTCATATCTTCCAATTTCTGGGAATCACAGAATCATCAGGGACTGGAAGGGACCTCGAAAGATCATCCAGTCCAATCCCCTTGCCACAGCAGGATCACCTAGACCAAGTCACACAGGAACAAGAGGCAAGACGTTTCCCCACAGAGAGTTTTGAAGACGGAGTATTTGTTTCGTGTGGGCTCCCCAGAGAACACTTTTGTGGACCTCGAGGACAAAACGGGTTTAAATAGTCTTGTTTATTGGGTGGGGAAAGAACACGGAGGTGGTGAGTAGAGAACGTCTTCCAGTACACCGACTTGTGTATGTCCCTGCTCTCTGCTGGTTGAGACCAAAATTGCATTGACGCAGGAGTATCTGAAACATCTCGGTGAAGTTTAGAGCCTTATTAACATTCCTGATCTTGCCTTCAGATTTGTTTAGATCCCGTGGGGTTTGTATTATTTATAACCCATAACGTGCTCTCCCGGTGGACGGGATAAACACACGTTAGGAATTGTTCCAGTTCTCTCCATCTCTCTGCTGCTCCTCTCAGTCTGAGGCTGCGGGCTCGTAAGGTTCTTCAGAAGTCGTACTTGCGCCGTGTCACGCATCCTCCTGCGGCAAGCGTGGCGGCTTGTGTCCCGACAGTAGAATATTCCTTTTCTATTCTGAGAGGCTGCTTCCCCTCGTGCAAGGACTGGAGTCTGTTGTGCAGGCTTTGTGCAAACACCCATCCAGACACGCGCGGACGTGCGCCCACACGCGCGTCCCGCGTCAGCAGCCGCCACGCAGGCAGGAACGAATGGCCGGGCCATTTGTTAATTTGAATGAACATGAGGCTTCTGCTTCTCCCGTGGAAAAAAAAGAAGCAAACCCAACAGTTTCTCTGGGAATTCATGCAGCGTGAACAGAACACATCTTGGCAACACGGTGAGCCAAGAAATTCCTCTTTAGTTGCTCTGTTAGGCAAACTGCATTTTAAATTTCTTGCCGAGGGCTTTGTTTGACTTGCCCCAGGCAAGCTGTTCAACATATTTATCAACCCTGTTGTAGCATTAGAGCCAACGCTTATCTAGGAGGATCATCCGCTTAATGCCATCTGTCATCAGGAGTTTTATTGCGTTCAGCCGAGCTCGTTCCCCGTCTCGGGCCCGCTCCCGGTTTTTTTAATATTCCTCCCAGCCGTTTCGTAGTTGATTGTTTTCCAGTGATCTCAAACATTCCGTGATTGCTCAAGTGTTCCGTGGTCGCTGCACGCTAAGCCCCTAAAGACATCAAAAACACAGTTTTCTCCTAAATCCCGGCGGATAACGCGAATCCTATAGGCATCCAGATGGCTGGCCAGAGCGCCCCACATACCGCGGGGTCCTGCGCGGGGCGACGCTGCCGCTCAGCCCCAGCCTGGAATCCTTTCCAGGACCTCAGCGGGGATTTGAAGCAGTTCAGAGCCAGGACTTTGAGGTACTTTGTGCTGTGTCAGAGGGCTGGAGCAGCTCTCCTGTGAGGCCAGACTGAGAGAGTTGGGGCTGTTCAGAAGAGGAGGCTCCCAGGTGACCTTCTTGTGGCCTTCCAGTATCTGAAGGGGGCTACAAAAAGGCTGGGGAGGGGCTTTTTAGGATGTCAGGTAGCGACAGGACTAGGGGCAATGGAGCAAAGCTGGAGATGGGGAGATTTAGGGTGGATGTGAGGAGGAAGTTCTTCACTGTGAGAGAGGTGAGAGCCTGGAATGGGTTGCCCAGGGAGGTGGTTGGGGCCCCATCCTTGGACTGTATGACTTGGTCTGGGTGATCCTGCTCTGGCAGGGGGATTGGACTAGATGATCTTTCAAGGTCCCTTCCAATCCCTGATGGTTCTATGATTCTAGGTCACAGTATCACAGTATCACAGTATTACCAAGATTGGAAGAGACCTCATAGATCATCAAGTCCAACCCGTTACCACAGAGCTCAAGGCTAGACCAAGCTCAAGGCTAGGTGTTTAAGGCCAGGCTGGATGGGGCTCTGGCCAGCCTGGTATGGGGTGGGGTGTCCCTGCCCATGGCAGGAGAGTTGGAACTGGATGATCAGGTGGTCCCGTCCAATCCTGAGTGATTCTGATTCTATAAGTTCTCCAGTGAAGTGATCCTGCTGTGGCAGGGGGATTGGACTGGGTGATCTTTTGGGGTCCCTTCCAATCCCTAATGATTCTATGATACTGTGATATGAGTCTATGATTCTATTTTTATCGTGGTGCCTGTGAGGACGTGGCCTTGATCACTGTAGATGTTCAGGCCCTTACTGACGGTGGGGTGAGCGCGCAGGCAGTGCGGAGCGGCCAGCAGTGCTGCTGTTGCTCACTCTACGTGTGATGGTGAGGTCCAGGTCTGTGTTTGGATTCGTGTCCACATTTGCAGTGAAGCCAGAGGGACTTGGCATCTTTCCCTTCTGGAAGCCAGGTGTTATAGAAAGTGAAGTTATATAAAGTCAGCCATTGTAGCCAGGCAAACAGCCGCTGGGTGTAGACTAGAGGCAGGCTGGACGTTCTCCTGGGCTGCCAGCACATCCTGATCTGGACACATCCTGACTGTCTAAGCGGGGAGATTTGCTGGTTCCCATCACAGCTTCCTTGTTCCCTGTCTGCCGGCTTTCTCTTTGGTGGAGGGGACATGGCGGTGCCTACCAAGGTCTCATCCTGACCTTTCATGGGGAAGCCAAGACACCCACATCAGCCTGTGAGGCACTAAAAATTGCTGCTCCCCACCGTTCCAGAGCACACGGCATAAATACCTCGTTGGCTCGGTACTGAGGAATATCAGAGCCTGGCCTGCCTTCAGTCAATCAGCTGCACCAACTGCTCTCCGCAGCTTTTGGACGAGGAGGGATGCCAATCACCCTCAGCTAGTGTTTGGCGGAAACGTATGAAATGAGCATTATTATATAGGTGCACAACTTGCTGAGCTTCAATTTATTCCTTCCAACTGGGGAAAAAAGAACCATTTCAGTTCAAAGCAGCTGAGCATTTCCTTCTCCAGATTTTATAGAGGTAACTAAATCAATCGTATTCAAAATTTGGGCCAAGTCCTGCAGTGGCCAAGAGAAACGGGGATACTGGCAGCTGTGTCTTCAGCTCCCGGAGAGATGCTGGCTAGAGCAAGACACGCTGAGGTGGGCCGGTGGGATGTACTGTTGGCTGTCCTTTCCTGCTTCAGTGTATGGGAGCAGCCTGTGCCCCCAGCTACTTTTGGCTGGGTACTGTAGCATTTGAGCAGCTGGCAGAGCCTTTGCTTCTGGGCTTTCAGAGCAGAAGCTGGCACGAGAGCCGGTCTCCTCAGTCTAGTGTGCTCTGGAGCTTTGGATGGATCCCTTCCCGCTCCTCGCTGTGCTCCGGGGTTGGGGCAGAGCATTCCAGGGCATGCCGCTCTTTGTTCTCGCCGAGTACTTGCGCATTTTCCGAGGATGTATTCAAAGCTGCCGTGTTCTCGTGCTCGGTGGGATCTTGCGTTCTGAAATGCTGTTAACAGAAGGAGGAGCAGGATCCGTATCCTTTGCGGTTCGTCTTCTGCCGCGAAGCATTGCTGTCAGCCTGGCACTGGAACAGCTTCTTGATCTGCTGCATGGAGAAGTGCCTCGAAGAGCGGGAGGGGGGACCGCGGGCGCTGGGCCAGGAGCGCCTTGGCATGCCAGCCAAGTCATGCGGTCGTTCTTCCCAGGGCGACCGAAGAGGCTCCTGCGTGTCCTGTCAGGCTGTGGGGAGGGCCGGCACCGCGGAGGAGGCTCCTGAGTGAAGCTGGCATGGGTCGTCAGGCAGAAGTCAGGGCACGTACCTGGTGGTGCCCGGTGGAGAAGGATGTGCCGCAAGGGTCAAGGACAAAGGCCTCGGGAGAAAACGCCCCATAGCTGAAAATACCATCTACATGTACATGGCTTAGAGAAAGAAATGAAAATTAGGCAGTGTACAAAAGCCATCCACCTGCTGTGAGCTGCTGGAAATGGAAAGTGAGAGTCCCTGAGGCATCCCACTCCTTTAGCAGCTACAGAGCTCAGAACTTAATAGACTCTAATTAGTACAGAATGGGCCCATCTTGTGAGGTTTTAGTTTGGCTCAGGAATGCCCTTCTGATGCAAATGCCCTGCTTATGCCGATTTACATAATGGAGTCAGAGATGGGAACTTGCATCAGGGAACCTGCGTGGAAACCAAGTGTTATTCAAAGAGGCAGCAGGACCAGGCGCTGGAGAAGGGCGGCAGGACCCGTCTGGACACCCTCCTGTGCCACCTGCTCTGGGTCAGCCTGCTCTAGCAGGGAGTGGGTTGAGCTTAACGACCTCCAGAGGTCCTGCTGACCCCCACCAGCCTGGTGCTATGTCCGTGTGAGGACCAGTAAAGGTCACCTTGGCAGGGTCGTGTGCTTCATTCTCTGAGTGGAGATCACATCTCGAATGCGACGCGATTTTCAGACGAGTCTTCCAATCTGCCTTTTGGTTCTGCAGTAGGGAAGATAAAGAGTCAAACACAGTTACAAGCCACGGTCATCGTTAGGAGGAGGGATGCTCTGTAGTTTGTGTAGGGTTCATCCCACTTGTGCTGCAGCGTAGACGTCTATGGCTGAGCTAGTCATTCTAGAGTCTTTATAGTCGTGGAAGAGAAATAGGCAACCTCAGACACCAGTGAGTGTGTGTGTGTAGATTTGATTCAACCATGGATTCAGAGTTTGAGGTTGTTCTCTCCNTGCACTTCAAGGCTGGCAACCAGACACTTTTGTTTTACTAGCCCCCCCACCCCATTCTTCTCAGCCACTCTGTTTCACAGCACGTCCCTCCACACAACTCTAATGGTCAGCCTCCTTATATCAAGGTGATGGGCTGCCCAGGGGGGCTGTGGAGTCTCCTTCTCTGAAGATGTTTAAAACCCACTGGGACATGTTCCTGTGTGACTTGGTCTAGGGGATCCTGCTGTGGTAGGGGGCTTGGACTGGATGATCTTT
>VXBP01006032.1:1861-109039 GCA_013400115.1 Rhinopomastus cyanomelas | reverse complement strand
GATCCTGCTGTGGCAGGGGGTTTGGACTGGATGATCTTTTGAGGTCCCTTCCAATCCCTAATGAGTGGATCCAGGGGATCCTGCTGTGGCAGGGGGCTTGGACTGGATGATCTTTCGAGGCCCCTTCCAATCCCTCATGTTCTGTGATTCTGTGATGTCCTGGATATCCTGAGGCATCTCAAATGACCCCAAATGTCTGCATCTCGACAAGTGAGTGAATCCCAGAACGTCTGAGCTCCCGTTGCAGTCAATGGAGTCCAAGTCAATGTGGTTAACTGGATCTTGAAAGCGGTTCATCTCACTGGAGGGCAGGCACCTGAGGTTCAATTCTGCTCCGCTGGTCTCTGTGAATGTTTGGAATTATTACAGATTATCTTTAGCAGTGGGATGCTTATCTCTCTTATCAGAGCAACACGGCTCTCATTGCAGTAGGGAAACGCTTCGGCTTCTGCTGAGTATGCAAATGATCTGGGTTGCCTATGGAAACATGTTCCTTGAGCATAAGGCTGTGTACAAAGAATTGTTCAGCAGATACATAGATTTTCAGAAAAAGCTGGAAAGGAACAGGGGTAGAAGCGTTTGTTCCCAAATATTATGATTAATATTATTTATGGGGATGAATGAACCTTTAGAGATTGCCATTGGAGGCTGTTTGCTTGTGAAGTTCAAAAGCAAAACAGCTCTAAATGCCTTTTGAAGTTCCAATTAAGAGTCAGTCAAAATACATCACGGGAAGAATGGGTTTAGTTCCACAAATTAGCAGTTAAAAGCGACAAGTATCTTTAAGGCTGAACCACTCCTCTGCAGTGCCCGGTACGTTCAAGCGCTGCTTCTTGTGGGAGCTTCCCCCCCTTCCTCTGCGGAGCACCTCTGGAAGCTCCCTCTCGAACCCCAAAGCTGGACCCACGTCGCCAGTGCTGGGGGTTGTGCAGAGTGTGTCATAAATAGTTCAAAACCACGTTCATGTCCTCTAGTTCCAAATTGTGATGTGAGTGGCTGGTTTTGCTTTTGTGTTTCTTTTCCTACTGGTTTCTAATGCCTTTCCCCTTCATTTAGTGACTCAGTTAATAATTTTAGTTCTTTAACTCCACTTTTCTTACTCGAGGAGTAATAATTGGGGAAAGAAAACTTCTGTGTGTTGCAGAAGTTTTGATCTGAGTGTGTTTCCCTGTTTTCCTAACCGTGGGTGATGCTAAATGGCTCAAAGATGTGGTGCTGAGAAGAACAGACATTCCGTGAGCTGACGTGCCTCAGCTCTGGAGCAGAGTGTGGGGCTGTAGTGATGATGTTTCCCTGGTTGTGACAACTCCTCTGTAGGATGTGACACTGCTTTAGCAGAATAACAAACATCAACAGTTCCTTCCTTCTGTCTGCTCTGATTCATCTGCTCTGTAAGTTAAAGCCAGTACCCCTTGTCCTGTCAGCTACAACGTCTGTCCCCATCTTTCTTGTTGGCCCCTTTCTGCGCAGAAAGGCCTCAATAAGGTCTCAGATCCTCCTCTTTTCCAGGCTTCAATAACCCCAACACTCAGCCTTTCTTTATCACAGAGGGATTGCATAATACCAGTGTCCCCCCTCTGGCTCTGCTCCAGCAGGTCCCTGTCTCCACTGTGCTGAGGAGCCCAGCACTGCAGGTGGAGCCTCAGCAGAGCAGAGGGGCAGAATCCCCTTTGTCACTCAGACATCTGTGGGAAGCCAACCTGAGCACCAGGGATCACTGCTGTTCTCTCGTGATGCTCTTCGTTCGGACACAGATGGGACCCCAGTCGTCTGCACTGCGCATCGTAGGCAGAGCCACGTGTAAAACCCTGACCCTGTATCAGCAGAGTAGACACAATTGTCAGAGAAGCTCTCAGGCTTGATTGGGACGAAGCAGTGACGTGAGGTGTGGAAGCACACTCCCACTGACACCATCATTTGACTGGTGATGTGGGAATGTCTGGAAAGTAAGAACGTTTGATTGTTCTCTTTGCGGAACTGGGATGGTGGAATGGCCAGAGAGGTCCTGCGGGAGTTCACCCCCAGCCTAGGTGATGGGTCATGAACCCAAGTCTGTCTCTCTGTAGGCAAGGGAAAATGACTGAAGTTTGGTCAGCAATTGATGTCTTCTGCAGGCAGCGTTGCCCTCAGGAGACACCTGCTGCTTTCCGTGGTCTCCAGGAGCAGGCTGGGCTCCTAACACGGTTGTGTTTTGACAGCTGGCTGCTCAGCTGCAGCAGGAGTGGTGCTGTCGCCTTCTCAGGAGCTTCTGTGCTTGTCCTGTGGATGGGAGTTCTCCTTGCCCGGGCCCCGGTCCCTCATGGGCTACGTTAACATCCAGAGCCCTGCCTGAGCCGGGCTCTGATGCAGCACTGCCTGTCTCAGCAGCGGTCCCCCTGTCCTGGGGAACATCTGACCATCGTGCGCTGGCTGTCGGTGTCACTCCCACTGCGGACGGACGGGGGCCTTGGTCTGGAGCAGGTTGTGACGTGCCGGTGTGTGCTCTGTGCACTCTGCAGGTATGGGCTGCTTCTGGGGAGCTGAGAGGAAGTTCTGGAGGCAGAAGGGAGTCTACTCCACTCAAGTGGGCTATGCAGGAGGCCATACTCCCAATCCCACCTACAGAGAGGTTTGTTCAGGTAAGTCTGTGCCTCGGTTTTCAAAGATTTGCAGCAGGATCCTGCCAGAGTGTGAATGCTTAACGCGCGGGGATGTGAACGTACCCGGGGAAGCAAAGAGGACGCTGAGCCTTCAGCGTGAGCAGGTGAGTAACCCAGAGCTCCTGCAGTAAGATGCCTCGTCTGTGGTAGAGTCAGTGAAGCCTGTTTTGTTTTCCCCAGTGACCCATTTCTTCCCAATACTTCTGCATCTCGAGTTCTGTACCGTGATCATCTGCCTGCACCATCTGTAGGTGTTTAGAGAACTTACTCACGTTTTTTATCAACTTCTGCTGCTTTATAAACTGGAAACTTTATGGCTTTCAGTCCGAGACCTGTCTGGTAGTTACGGTCTGCTCTCTGCTTTGAATAACCAGATTGTTTGCCAGTTCCTTGGACTGTTCACAACCCCAACACAACAGGGCTGTGAAGCACAGCTTCTCCTTGCCCAGACACTCACGGTTCCACTGCACTGAGCGTGGTTGTGATGGACTGTTCAGTGTTTCTCCAGAGGCACAGGGTGCTGCCTGTTGCCCAGAGGGAGATGTGAACAGATGACGTAGCCTGGGAAGTAGGGAAGAAGCACCATGCCACTTGCCACAGCTCTGCAGAGCTGTCAGCTTTGTGTTTGGTGGGGACACTTTGAAAGCTCCTGTGCGCGTTGTATTTTATTCATGTAATAAAATATACAGTGTAGGTGGGGACTGAGCTGTTGGAGAGAAGTGGAGGAGAAAGGGACCTGGGGGTCCTGGTGGCCAGCAGCATGGCCATGAGCCAGCAGTGTGCTCTTGGGGCCAAGAAGGACAACAGCACCCTGGGGTGGATCAGAAGGGGGGTGGTTAGCAGATCAAGAGAGGTTCTTCTCCCCCTCTACTCTGCCCTGGTGAGACCACATCTGGAGTGTTGTGTCCAGTTGTGGGCTCCTCAGTTCAAGAGGGATGTGGAGCTGCTGGAGAGAGTCCAGTATAGGGCAACAAGAATGATGAAGGGAGTGGAGCACCTCCCTGCTGAGGACAGGCTGAGGGAGCTGGATGTCTTGAGCTGGGAGAAGAGGAGACTGAGGGGTGACCTCATTAATGTCTATAAATATGTTTAGGAAGGGTGTCAGGAGGGTGGAGCCAGGCTCTGCTCAGTGTCATCTAGTGATAGGACAGGGGCAGTGGGTGTCAGCTGGAACAGAGGAGGTTCCACATGAATATGAGAAGAAACTTCTATCCCAGTGAGGGTGACAGAGCCCTGGAAGGGGCTGCCCAGGGGTGTTATGGAGTCTCCTTCTCTGGAGATGTTTAAGACCTGCCTGGATGTGTTCCTGTGTGACTTAGTCTGGGTGATCCTGCTGCGTCAGGGGGATTGGACTGAATGGTCTTTTGAGGTCCCTTCCAATCCCTGATGATTCTATGGTTCTAATGTCAAGCAAAACATTAAAACAGCAATGAAACAGCAGGAAACCTGGAATAAAGAAATGGGAGGAACCTTTGAGGTCTGTGTCCTGACCGGTTTTTTCCCGTTAGGTCTGCAGTGCAAAGCAGCAGCCGAGGCGGTTTTTCTGGTGCATTTCCATTGGGGATGTTTATGTGCCCCCAGATGTGGACACTGGAGGATTTCTGTGCCCAGAGACACCCAGACCCACAGACACACCTTCCCAGCCCTGTCTGTGCCTTGTCTGTGGGTGGGCTGTGCGAGTGCCGCGCGCCCCGGTTCCCGGCTGTGCAGCTGAGCCGAGCCGGAGATCTCTGCGCGCTGGCTTTTCCTGCTGGGCTTCCTCTTGCTCTGTTTGGTTCTGATTCTGTTCCGACGGGGTGTGTTGGCAGGGTGGGGTGTTTTTAAATCTTCAAACACACTTTTGAGAAGTCTCTTTAAAGAGAGCTCTTACAGGCTCCCCTCAGATATTGCCATCTGGCTATTCTGGTTGCCATAGTTTTCCCTGGGAAGAGCAGTTCTTATGAAACAGTAGAACTCAGGTCTGTGCTGTGTGATTGCCACTCTCTTATTCATGTGCTCTGGCAAGGTCACGGCTCTGGTAAACACTCAACAGTCTTGTCCTCTAAATCCAGCTCGGGAGAGGACATCGTGTCTGCCTGGCCGTGCGGGGGCTTTGCTGTCAGCCCGTGGAGTCCCGAGAACTTGTGCAGGGAAGTGATTTCAGGCCGTCACCTGCTCTAGAATAAAAAAACAGCAGTCCTTTGGCAGACACATTTAGAACTTCTTCTGAAAGCACTTTGTCAGCCAGACCTCGGGCAAACGGGGCAGGTTTTGTCTTCTCCCCATGCTGAGGTCACTCAGGCGTTAGCAGCGCTGGTAGGACTGGCTCTGCTTTGACTCAGAAAAACAAGAAGCAGAGCCCCGATTCTAGGACAAGTCAGAGTCAGGGAATCATGAGGGGTTGGAAGGGACCCTGAAAGACCATCTAGTCCAATCCCTGTGCCACAGCAGGATCACACTTGCAGCTTCTCCTCTCGTTTGATGTGGTGTTGCCTTAGCTCAGGCGATGATTAAGAGGTGACTGATCTCCTTTAAAGCTTGAGAGCACAGTGCTGGAAGGTGAGATTTGCGTTTCGTGGGCAGTTTGTCGTCTGGTGGTTCTGGCTGTTGACATCTAGCAGGTCATTTTACTCTGTTTTGGGTTTGTTTGTTCATTTCTCTTCAGTGGCTGCAATGTAAGGGAAACAGGTGACTGTCACAGAATCACTCTGGTTGGAAAATCCAATCCCTAATGATTCGATGATTCGGTGATTCGATGATTCTGTGGTTCTATGAAAAGACTCTTGGGATCATTGAGTCCAACCAGCTACCCTACCTTACATATTCACCCCGAAACCAAACCCCTCAGCATCTCATCTAAGACATCTTTAACCACGTCCAGTGATGGCGACTCAACCCCCTCCCTGGGCAGCCCCTTCCAGTGCCTGACCCCCCTTTCTGTGACAAAATTCTTCCCAATATCCAGCCTAACCCTCTCCTGTTGTAACCCTTCCCTCTTGTTCTATCACTAATGACTTGTGAGAAGAGACCAGCACCACCCTCTCCACAAGGTCCCTTCAGGTAGTTGTAGAGAGTGATGAGGTCCCCTCTCAGCCTCCTCTTCTCCAGGCTGAAGAGCCCCAGAAGGTCTAGCAAACACAACAGCACATGCAGTTAGTTAAAGCAGTCTGCAATCCAGTCAGTTCTCAGTACCGACACGCGTCACGTTGCCGAGTAACTAACAGGCCGCCGTGGAAGCGCCGCGTGACTTTGCTTCTGTGCGCCGCCGCAGAGGAGGTTTGATTGCGAAGTCATCTCACATCTCCTACGGATTTTCCGAGGAGCGGCGTTGCCTCTGGCGTGCCAAGTGGTCTTTTGACTCCTCTGTGCAGGAGTTCCAGTCCTCTCTGAAACATCCAAGGGTCATCCGGAAGATTTCGAGGTGACTGATGGAAGGGTGTGGAGAAGGGCAGAATTCATCTCTTGCTCTGTTACCTCTGTTCCCTTTGGTCAGCTGTGATTTACAAAGTTAATTCCATCCCTGCTTCATCTTATCCTTGAAAGAGGGGGCAAGGCAACCAGGATAAACCACGGCAGGTGGAGTTTGGCTTTTCTTTTCAGTAAGAGAGGAAACCGGTGCCCTGGGTTTGACTCCATGATGTGGCGCCTTGATGTGCTGCTGCACAAACAGCAGGAGCCTTCGAGCAAACAGCAGAGGACCTGAGGAGAGCCTTCATGAGTTATTCATAGCGGCGTGGAGAGCGTGCGACGCAGGAAGCGCTGCCGCCTCCGACTGCCCGTTCTCTACAACACACAGACGAGTGCCCCATGGCAGGCTGCCGGTACGTGGAGCAGCGTCAGCCTGTGCCCTGACATTGCTTAAAGCCCTTTATTTAGACATCACAACGCTCCTCCAGACTGGGGCTGACTCTCCAAAGTGTTAAATGTATAATTAAACTACAGACAGTCCCTTCGCTTTCGGTAGCTTGTGAAAGGGCTCTTCACGAACAAGAGCTAAGTCCACAAGATTAAAGTTTCCAAGCAGAGCGCGGCTCAGAACATTCTCTTTTATTATGAAATCATTGTCAAGAGAATAGATTCCTGTTGTGCCTGATCTTTTATTTTCTCTTACAAGAAGAGATACAGGAATTTTAATGACTTACAGCTTCTGTGAAGACTATCAGCGCTCACCATGCCCTTCATCTGCGGAGCCTGCCTCGGCACTGGCCAGTTGCTCCACCTATCGCTTCTTGTTCGCCTGCTCTGCCTGCAAAGAGGGAAGGAGAGGGCAGCCGTGATGAAATGAAACCATGAAATGAATCACAGGATCACAGAATCATCAGGGACTGGAAGGGACCTCGGAAGATCATCCAGTCCAATCCCCCTGCCGCAGCAGGATCACCTAGAATGAGCCAGTTTCGCTTCGAAATCATCCTGTGGCAAGGTGATAGCAGATGCTGCTGCAGCGCTCAGACCCCTTGGCAGCCAGAAGTCCAGCAGAAGCACTGGGTCTCACTTCCCTGCTCTACTGCAGCTCTGCCTAGAAAACCGTCGGTGTTGACGTGGCTGACATGTTCTTTTCCAAGAGAAAAGCTGCTCAACCACGGAAACTTCTATTAGCCCCCTGTATACGAGGGTGCAGGAACGTGCTCCATGGATTCATCGCTCAAGAAACAAAAGGCACAAGACGCCTTTTTCCCAGCCTCCAGCTGAAAAACAAAAAGGCTCCCGGTCCACCAGCAGGGAACTCCCTCTGCTCAGGGAGTTCTTTGATCCAGCTTAAGTTTAGGTTTCCATTTCAGAGCTGTCATCTCAGTGTTAATATCGTGGCCGATTCAGGCTTGAGAAAAATTAGACTCATATTTATTTATTATTTAGGTCCCTGATTGTGCCTTGTGGCCAGTCTGAAGCCCTAATAACGTCGCCGCTGTCCTCTGCTCCTTTCACCTTTTCCTTTTGGCGTGGCCCGTAGTGGCCGGCTGAGCTGGCGGCGGCAGCCTAAATGCTAACTACATTATTTATTATGAACAAACGTGTTTGAGCTGTGCTCTGCTGAGGTGTGCTGCTCCCAGCTTTCCCATCTCCTGCTTTTATTGAAGACATATAGATGAGATGAAAATGTAATAGCCCCGGGGGCTGCAGGCGCCGGTGCGGAACTAGGCGAAGACAAACCCCCTGACCTGGAGGCTGCACTAAGTTCCCAAAGGACCTTCATCTTCCGGAGAGACCCTGTGCAGGATTGGGCTGTGATGCTCGTCCTGTCCCTGTCCCTGTGCTTTGTCTTACTCTTTGTTTTTCCCGTGGAGACGCGTGAGAAGGAAAAGAAACAGGACCAGGCTACTCAGTCTGCCCAAGTGTCATCCCGGAAGTGGTGACTAGTACAGGTGGCAGCTCCGCTGAGGTCACCTACGGCAATTCACGCCCATGAGCACTGCTCCTGTTTGATGATGCTTGAAGTATCTTGTGCAAAGTGATGCTACAAGTGAAAAAGAGAGGGAAAGTCACAAGGAAAGGAATGTGATGATGGGTGGAGACCGGAGATGGAAGTAACTGGGCAGAAGCTACAGCAACGGGAAGAGAGTAGCTCTAGAAGTAAAGCAGATGGTGGAACATGTTCCCTGTGTTTCTTGTTTACTGTGGTGTGTTTGTGTTGTTGTGCTGCTCCTCCTGCTTATTCCTCCTCACTCCTCTAGTGGCACATTGCTGAAGCCCTTTGGGCGTACTGTAGACACTTCGGAGAAGATCCTTTCCTGAAGTTGGGGGAGTGTTGAAATGATGAGTAAACACGGCCCACTTTGCCTTTCTGCCGCGCTGGCATGCGCGCGTTTGGCCATCGACAGCTGCCCCAGCGAGGTGGTTACGGGTTTGACTAGTTCTGCAAGGGACCTGCGCAGTTGATGTGTCCTGGAGGAATGGTGGGAGTACGTACGTTTGACCTTCTTCTCCTTGCTCAGCCACGGCAAGAACTGTGTTTCAGCTTTTAGTGAGGACAGCTGAGTTCTGCTCTGTCCTGCGTTTGCAGGCTCACACACTTTCACATGGAGTTGGATCCATGAGACAAGAAGTGGGTCCGCTCGTAGGTAAACTGGAGACTTTGGGGTCCTCACAGCTTTTGTGCTCTGTGGCAACTGTTTGTGCATTTGACATGAACTGCTGGAGAGAGTCCAGGGCAGAGCCAAGGAGATGATGAAGGGAGGGGAGCATCTCCCTGCTGAGGAAAGGCTGAGGGAGCTGGGGCTCTTGAGCTTGGAGAAGCGGAGACTGAGGGGTGACCTCATGAATGTCTGTAAACATGTGAAGGGTGGGTGTGAGGAGGATGGAGCCAGGCTCTGCTCAGAGGCATCTAATGATAGGATAAAGGGCCAGCAATGTGATCCTGGTCCTTCTGGCCCCCTTGCTCCATGGTTGCCCTGAGCTGTTGCTTAGCCACAGCCCAAAACACAACAGACCCTCTACCTACACCCTGTTGAGCAATTTTTATGTGACTCGTGAAAAGCATTTGATGCTGTCCCACGTGAAATCCTCATCTCTAGACTGGAGAGGGAAAGACTGGACAGAGGACCCCTTCGGTAGGATAGGAATTGGCTGAATGGTTGCGCTCAAAGAGTTGCAGTCGACGGCTCGACGTCTGAGTGGAGGCCGGTGATGAGTGGTGCTCTTCAGGGGTCGGTATCAGGATCAGGTGGGATCAAGTGCACCCTCAGCAGGTTTGCTGGCAACACTGAGCTTCGTGGCTCACGCAGCAAGCTGAAGGGAAGAGATGCCATCCAGAGAGACTTAGCAGGCTGGAGAGGTGGTCTTCTGCAGAGCTCAGGAAGTTCAACAAAGCCACGTGCGGGATTCTGCCCCGGGTCAGAACTGTCCCAAGCACAAATACAGGTTGGGCAGTGAGTGGGTTGAGAGCAGCCCCACAGAGAAGGACTTGTAGGTGCTCTTAAAGGTCCCTTCCAATCTGAATGATTCTGTGATTCTCTTTAAAACCACAGGAGTTCTCTGGCTGCAAAGATGCCAGGGAAGGAATTACCAGCTCTGCTTCCTTGGCTCTGAATGTGGTCAAGTGGAGACACTTCTGCACCCGTTCCTGAGCACGAAAATCCATCGTGGCAGTGCTGGCATCCGCGTGCCCACAGCGTTGACACGTGGATAAACCTTCCTGGAGGAAACCCCACCCCTGGCATGGGGCTAACTGGGATTTGTAGTCCACTGGCTCTGCGCTAGGTTTTATCCAGTGTTTATTCAGTGAAGCGATTCCGTTAGAAACGATCTTCGTTTTCTCTCCGAGAAGTGAAAAATGTTAATTGTGGCTGAGAAGCCGCCGAGTCGTTCTGTCCGAAGGTCACATTTCCATAAGGTCTGTGCAGTCGGCTTCCAGCTAAACACCACAGCAGCAGTGCCGGGGGTGGTTCGGATGCGAGACTGGCCGTGGACTATCACCTTGCTGGGTACGGCACGGAAACCAAATGAGCCCCCAACGTGCGCCGTAGAGGACTGAGAGAAAAGACAACAGATTGCTGCAGACAGTTGGAGAGAAAAGCAACTAGCAGAGAATTTTAATTGGTACCATAAACCGTCCTCGCAGCATCCAGCGCGTGGATGCCACTGCCTGGTTTGGAGTAGAAAGTGAGCGAAAGGAAACTAGTTTCAGCTACAGTGTCCCTGGGCTCCCTGTGCTGGGGTTTGTTCTAAAGGGTCTTGTCAGCCGTGAGGAGTGGAGCTGCACTCCTGCTGCGGCGGGTTGCAGCGTTTGGGAGCAACTGCTTTAGCACCTCTGGGAGAGGTAGCTACAACGAGAGGAGAGGTAGCTACAACGAGAGGAGAGGTAGCTACAACGAGAGGAGAGGTAGCTACAACGAGAGGAGAGGTAGCTACAACGAGAGGAGAGGTAGCTACAACGAGAGGAGAGGTAGCTACAACGAGAGGAGAGGTAGCATGAAGCCAGCTCAGTGAGCTTGTTTGCTGTGGCTTTGTCAGTCACTAGTAGAAACACTTCAGTCTGAAGAATAAGATGGAAGAGCAAAGAAGCTCCCGAGTAGCAAACAAGACTTAGAAGAAGTTCCCCTCTCATTGATTCGGTTCTGTTTGTGCAGTTGGGAAAGAGCTCAATGTTGCTGTCATAATTACTCCCAGATTTCCTGAGTGGTCTGTGTGCGGGGAGGACAGTGGTCAGGACCGTGTCTTGTTCTCCCGTCACTCCGTGGCAGTGCCCTTGTCTTCAGCAGAACTGACCCCAACCAGTGGTAGGTGCCGAAGGGCCCATCCCTTTTCACCGCTTCATTCCTTTTGGTCTTACTAGTGGCTGCATTTTATTTCTTGCCACATTGCTCCCTGTGCAGGGGTGGCTTAGCCCTTCTGGAGGTGTTCAGAGGTGTTCAGAGGCTCCGCACACAGCGCCCTCGCCCAGGCCGCCTTTCTGATCGATCGGCAAGTCTTGAAGCCCAGCAAAAATGAGATGACAAAAGCAGACTGGGATCCGGTGTCCTCTGTCAACACAGTCTAGGCACCCAGCTCTTCCAAGTACAAAGAGGGAAGGATCCAGTGTCAATGATTTATGTTGGTTAGATTTGAGTTGGGGATGGGACCTCTTCTTGCTTCTGATTCTTAACGTGCAGCGACATGTGATCCAAAATGGAAATGTGGTGGGTGCAGAGGCAAACAAGATGAGCTTCCCGCACAGGAAAAAGCAGAGCTACCAGATTTCTCTTCCCACAGTGTATCTGGCAGGAACTATATATAAAACCTGTGTTATCCATGACAGGAGGCTCCAGAACCTTGCCCTTCTTTCACTCCTTCTCCTCCCTGCTGCAGATTGCCCTAATCAGGAGAAGAGAACAAGCACCCCCCAGCTTTGTGTCATCTGAAGAAAGAAGAGCAGTGAAGCCACCAAAGGGCCTGGAGTGGCTGAGGGGTGGGGAGTGTTTCAAGGAGAATGAGAGGAGACCTGCTCACTCTCTACAACTCCATGAAAGGAGGTTGGAGTGAGGTGCGATTTGGTTTCTTCTCCCAAGTGACAAGTGATGGGACAAGAGGACATCAGGTTCTCAAGTGGCATCAAGTTCCTATGTGGGACATGAGGAACAATTTCTTCGCCAAACTGGTTGTCAAGGCCTGGCCCAGGCTGCCCAGAGCAGTGGTGACGTCCCCATCCCTGAAGGGAATGAACAGCCATGGGGATGTGGTGTTGAGGGACAGGACTTAGCAGTGACCTCGCAGTGCTGGGTTAGCAGATGGATTCAGTGACCTTAAAGGTCTCTTCCAACCTGACTGATTCGGTGATTCTGTAGTCTTGCATTTGTAGCCTTGCTTCATCAGGACAGTTCCTGAGCATGTCCTCCAGTGGGGTAGTTAGGGTGCTCTCAAGAGACCTCTGTCTCTTAACGTGAGAGTCATTTGTGACCCCGGCATCAAGCTCCCCGGGCGGGAGTTGGAACCGAGGGCTGCCCCACCGAAGGTGAGCGCTGTTTGCTGCCCGCTCCCACTCTTTCACATCTAATTAATTGGGAAGAGCCAACTGCTCTTCCTGGTCTTTCCCAGAGATTCACACACTCTGCACCTCCCTGAAGTCTCTGCTGATTTGCAGTGTCTTCTGTGGAGCAGTGAGGATGTAAAGAACTTTGCATAATAAAGAGAATTATTTTTAAAGCCTGCTCGAAGGATGAGGGTGTCGGGCAGCTCTGGAAAATAATTCATTGGAAAGGGAAGAAGCTGCATTTGTTGCTCCTGCTCCTCTAATGGGCAGTTTTGATCTTCAACTAAGGGTACAGGGTAAATAATGGCACAACACACGTGGAAGACGGAGTCTGCAGACCAGCTGAGTACAAAGCCAAGTGTCTCTCTGCATACTCATCTCTTTGCCGCCTTCGCTTCTCCTCTTCCTCTTTATTTCCACTGTGGTAATAGACTTCTCTCCACACAGACTCATTGTTACCGTGAAGTACAGTTTGTCCCCGCGATGGGTTCGTATCACACGTGAGGGCAGAATCCGTCGGAACGATTGAGCTACGAGCAGAGGTGCCACTTAGTGGCTTTTTGCCTCCTTTATTCTCATCTTCCTGCGTTTGAATGTTAAACAGGAGCTCTGCTCCGCATCAAAGAGCGTCCCGCGAAAGCTGTTGCCATAGTGTCACATCTAGGCGAGAGCTCTTCTGATATCACTGGCTCAATAAGTGGTTAGTTATTTGTACTGAGGGCTAGTTAATTGCTCTTCATTAGGATGGCCCAGAGTTTGAGGAACAACTCAACTGCTAGAAGGTGGCTCCTGTTGTGTTTCATACAGACCAGAATTCCTTGAGTTTCATAAAGATCCGGGTTTGAGGAGCAACTCAACTGCTAGAAGGTGGCTCCTGTTGTGTTTCATACAGACCAGAATTCCTTGAGTTTCATAAAGATCCGGGTTTGAGGAGCAACTCAACTGCTAGAAGGTGGCTCCTGTTGTGTTTCATACAGACCAGAATTCCTTGAGTTTCATAAAGATCCGGGTTTGAGGAGCAACTCAACTGCTAGAAGGTGGCTCCTGTTGTGTTTCATACAGACCAGAATTCCTTGAGTTTCATAAAGATCCGGGTTTGAGGAGCAACTCAACTGCTAGAAGGTGGCTCCTGTTGTGTTTCATACAGACCAGAATTCCTTGAGTTTCATAAAGATCCGGGTTTGAGGAGCAACTCAACTGCTAGAAGGTGGCTCCTGTTGTGTTTCATACAGACCAGAATTCCTTGAGTTTCATAAAGATCCGGGTTTGAGGAGCAACTCAACTGCTAGAAGGTGGCTCCTGTTGTGTTTCATACAGACCAGAATTCCTTGAGTTTCATAAAGATCCGGGTTTGAGGAGCAACTCAACTGCTAGAAGGTGGCTCCTGTTGTGTTTCATACAGACCAGAATTCCTTGAGTTTCATAAAGATCCGGGTTTGAGGAGCAACTCAACTGCTAGAAGGTGGCTCCTGTTGTGTTTCATACAGATCAGAAGTCACTTTTTCAGAGACTTTTTCAGAAAACAATTGCCTCTTCCCTCGCCTCTGGCAAGAATCCCTCAACTACCTCTGGAGCTGTCACGGCAGCGGTGCAACCTTCCTCTTCTCTTTGGAAACCCCTGCTAAAAATAAACCTCCTTGCAGTAGGGAAAGACCTTCCCACTGAGTTACACTCCCACTGAAAAGGGGTGGCTGACGTTTCTCTGGTGTGGCCCCTCAGCCTGGGTTGGTGTCTTGTTCCTCCCTTTGCTCCTCTTGCCTTTCATTCCCCTCAGCAGCAGCCTTAACTCTGGACTTTGCCTGGCAGCCCTTTGGAGCAGAACGCATTGAGGAAGAAAGAGAAGCACCTCAGCTGAGCTGTCACCTTGGTACTTGGCTGCTGTCCATCTAACCCTGGCTCCAAGGCAGGCTTGGGTGTCCTTCAGCTTTTCCTGCCTTTGTCCTCGTTTATGAAGAAGGAGATTCTTTACCTTGTCTTATGAAGAGCTGTGAAAGCTACAGCCTGGCGCTGACTGTTGGAGGAAAGCACAGCCAGCAAGGGCAGATCTGAAGCTCTATCTCCTGTAGGCACAGAGATCTTCAATTTATTTCAGTTTCAGTGTCTGAAAGTCTCCCATTAAGTGTAATTTAGTTTTTACTCTCCATGTTACAGTCGACACCCCTTTCTACTGCTGTAGGACGTGGAAGTAGATAGTGTAGAGCATCATATAAAACCTTCTAATTGTCCAGCGTTACACTGTGTGATCATCACAGAGCCATGGAATCATCAGGGATTGGAAGGGACCTCGGAAGATCATCCAGTCCAATCCCCCTGCCAGTGTCTGCCCTCAGACCTGCTCTTTCTCTTTCATGAAAACATTGCTTCTGGTTGAAGTCATCCCAGGCACTTCTCCAGCCCAGCAGAGCGCAGAGTTCTCCTTCACTGAAGAACTTCCGTGAAGATTCAGTTTGAAAGACCTTTCTCCTGCAGAAATGCTCTAAAAACAACGTCATCTAGTGATAGGACGAGGGGCAGTGGATGTGAGCTGGAGCAGAGGAGGTTCCACATCAATATGAGAAGGACCTTCTTCCCAGTGAGGGTGACAGAGCCCTGGAAGGGGCTGCCCAGGAGGGTTGTGGAGTCTCCTTCTCTGGAGATATTTCAAACCCACCTGGATGTGTTCCTGTGTGACTTGATCTGGGTGATCCTGCTGTGTCAGGGGGACTGGACTGGATGATCTTTCGAGGTCCCTTCCCATCCCTAATGAGTCTGTGATTCTATGAAAAAGCTCCAGTTCTCCCGTGAAGATGTTAACCCCCCCAGAAGCACCCAAAGCACTTTTCCCTGTCTCTCCTTAATGAAACGCGGCGGTGTGTCGGTGCTACGTGCCGAGCCAAGTCCTACTTCCTTGTGAAACTACTACCTTCACACAACCAAAATAGTAATAAAATAAATCCCTTGGAGGGGAGAAGCCCCCCAACCCCAAAGGCAGAGAGTGCTGCTTAGGCAGGGCCGGTGTCAGTGGTTGTGCCGTTCCTTTTGAGACGCCTCCTCTCTAATTGGTAGCCCAATGTAATGGGTAAGTGAACATGTTTCACAGCAGCAGCTGTTGGATGTTCAATGACTGGAAAACACAGTGCTGGTTAAGTGTGTGGAGTACTCATCCCATCAGCAGAGTAAGTTAATCACACACAATTCACCGAGCGGCAGAGTTGCATTTGCGGAGCGGTGGGCTGCCGCGTAATTGTCGGCGGCCTCTCTCAACGTCTTGCAGCATCCTTTGTCTCGGCCGCAGCAGTTTTGGTTGCATCCCCACAACTGTCAGTCTTCCTTATTTCTGCAAGGGCCTAACAATCCCTCCCTCACAATGCAGCCCAAATTGGACCAGATGCTGCGTCAATAGAACAGCCTGCCCATCTCCGAGGCATTAAGCCCAAAATTATTTAGAAAATTGAGGCCTTTAACATGCTCTGGATTAATGTGATTAAGTAGAGCTTGCTTTAATTCATAGCCATCTACTCCTTTATTAATAGCCATTTCATCAACAGGAGCAGCACATATGGCTACAAGATGACTGAAAGTTAAATGGATTGCTGTAAGCCCCGAAGAAAAGCGTTTCATCTCTCAATAGTGACTGGTGCAGGGCTTCGCTGGGGGGCTGCGAGCGGCTTACAGACACAGCTTTTATTAACATCTTTTCATTTTTACTGTCAGCTTGCTAAAGGAAAGTCTCTTTCTTCTGTTCTGTGCATGTCTAATCCCTTCTGTAAGTCTGCACTAGATGCACAAGATCTTCGAGTCGTGGAGCCAGGAGGGGTTGGAAGGGACCCGGGCGCTTCTAAAGGAGAGTCTCTCGTGTGACTGACAACAGCTGGTCTGGGCTGGGGAGGAGCTGAGACCCGTGTCAGGCTTAGGGAAGGATGAGACGTGACAGAGGCTGGTTTTAGGTGGTTCTGTCCACTCGTGCACCCTCCCATGGCACACATTTCTGACCCTAGAACCAGTCCAGGTGCCGAAGGAGCGTGAGCTGCCTCACGTGTGCCCTCGTGTGCGGGGAGTCCCTCGCTCACACGCTGAACTCCCCACTTTTGGAGAGGGTTCAGGTGGCCCTTGTTTCCCAGCCCAGCAGTTACACATGTGCACACACATGGGCAGGGAGAGGAGAGGGAGAGGAGAGGAGAGGAGAGGAGAGGGAGAGGGAGAGGAGTGTTTACTGTGTGACCCAGAGCCGCAGAGGTCACCGTGCCAACTGCTTTTCAGTTGAATAGATACTGGATCCCTGGAAGTGTTCCATGTGCTGCTGTAGGCACAGTCTTAAATTCAGCTGAAGGGAGCTAAGACACCAAAGTTTCTTGGTGTGTTCAGACTGTGCTCTCTTCTCTGGAAGAAGCACGAAGACGTCTCACTGTCTTTTATGACCACAGTTACTCTCCAGCTGTGGAAGCACAGAAATGCTGCTTGGAAGGGACATTGAGGAGTCTTTAGTCCGAGCTCTCATCTGCAGCAGGATCATCTTCAACACTCGGTCAGGTCTTGGGAAGAACTGCAGTTTCAGTGCAAGGGTGGAGAGACTCTGGAATCGATTCCCCAGAGAGGATGTGGCTGCCCCCTCCCTCCCAAGGCCAGGTTGGATGAGGTACTGAGCGACCAAGTCCAGTTGAGAAGAGTCACTGCCTGTGGCAGGGAGGGGGGAGTAAACCATCTCTAAGGTCCCTTCCAGCCTCTGATTCCATGGTTAGGGGCTTAGTCCAGAGAAGTCAGGAGCAGCCCCAAGGCTGGAGGTTGCAGAAGTGCACAGGGTAGTGTGGTCCTCTGCAGCTCTGTCGTCACAAAGGTTCTTCTCATGGCCAGTTTGAGCCTTCGGGTTTGCACTTCCCATAAAACGTTTTAGACTGAAATTATCGTTCCCTTTGCTGCCAGACCCAGCTTCCTGCAGGTCATGTACGTAGGCCCACCCCCATTTTGGTGGCTTTCTCTGGACCTGCTAGTTTCCAGTGTCTTTGAACTGGCCAACAACGTCCTTCTCAGCGCAGGAAAGAAGCCCGAAGCACAAGTGCCGGCGTCATCTCACGAGTGGCTGCAGTTTCGCGCAGTTAACGGATAATAACCCAACCCTAAGGCTGTGGCACACTCTGCAGGTGCCCCGTCCTTCTGCACTGCAGCCCAGATAACTGCAGTGCTCCGTGCTCTGTGTAATGAGCTGGTGGTGGGACGTGCAGTCGACAGGCAAGGCCTTGGCAGGGGCAGCAGGATTCACTGAACATTGACTTCTGAGCCGTCGAAGCTCCAAAGTGTAAAGAGTTGACTTAAAATAGTTGTTTGATGTAAACTGTTAGGAGTGCTGGGTGTGACTGGAGTGATGTCATTGAAAAGCTGGTGAAGGGAAGGAGTGATGGGCAGAGCCACAGAGTGATGGGTCCTGCTGCTGTGCATGAGCACCGTGACCATCCCTGCTGGCAGCCTGAACCTGCAGAGCTGAGCGCAGAGGCTTGCGTTAGAAATAGCTGCAGACCATGAATGACCATGGAATCACTAAGTTGGAAGGCACTGCCCAGTTCTGGGCCCCTCAGCTCCAGAAGGACATGGAGCTGCTGGAGACAGTCCAGTGCAGAGCCACAGAGATGATGAGGGAAGTGGAGCATCTCTCTGATGAGGAGAGGCTGAGGGAGCTGGTTCTCTTGAGCTTGGAGAAGCAGAGACTGATGGGTGACCCCATTAATGTCTATAAATTTGTGAGGGGTGGGTGCCAGGAGGATGGAGCCAGGCTCTGCTCAGGGGCACCCAATGATAGGACGAGAGGCAGTGGGTGTGAGCTGGAACAGGGGAGGTTCTGGATCAATATGAGCAAGAACTTCTTCCCAGTGAGGGTGACAGAGCCCTGGAAGGGGCTGCCCAGGGGGTTGTGGAGTCTCCTTCACTGGAGATGTTTAAAACCCACCTGGATGTGTTCCAGTGTGAGTTGGTCTGGGTGATGCTGCTGTGTCAGAGGGATTGGGCTGGATGATCTAGATGATCTTTCGAGGTCCCTTCCACTCTTGAATGTACTGTGAGTCTGTGATTCCAAAGTCCATCTAGCCCAGGCCCCCTGCAGCAAGCAGGGACATCACTCTCTGGACCAGACTGCCCAGAGCCCCGTCCATCCTGACATAGTGACGCTGCTTTAAGTTAAGAGACTGCATTTGATTAGATTTAAGCAGCCTCACTTCTTAGCCTCAGGACCTTGCTGTGCCTCTTTCCCTTAGCCAGGGTGCAGCCCCTCTCAGCATGAGAAGACATCATCTCCCAGGAGCAGCGGCTGTGAGGATGGACTTTCTTCTCTCATTGCCTTCTAAGTACTTTTGGGGCGTTTCTTTTGGGATGAATTAGCGCTGAGGAAGAGTGCCTTCGGTGAGTTAGCACCCTTCCTTTGTTTTTCTTCACTGCTCCCATTGAAAGGGGACTTCTAAAAAGGGTGACCTGCGGTTTAAAACTTGTGACTGCCTGAGTAGAAGCGATGGCCAGTGGAGTACAATGCACGCTCGTTAGGTTTAAGCAGGAGGTAAATGCTTTCAGTGGTGAATCAGGACATCTACATTTTACCCAAAAAAAGGCAAAAGGATTTCCTTTGTCCTGTGTAATTAGCAGGATAAAGAGTGCTCTGTGTACTAGAGTCACTGTTAATTAATTGTGTCAGTGGCTGCTCTTACTGGCCTGTTACAGCGTAATTAATCACAGGTAATCATTCCTTTCATGAGCGTTCTGGAGGTGAAGCATGGGCAGAGCCAGTCATTGCAGCTGGGGTGAGGATTCATAATGGCCAGAAGGGTCACCACCAAGAAGAGCATAAAGGATCTCCCTGCCTTTATGTGTTAAACCTGATCTCAGAGATGGGTCACTCAGCTGTGGAAATCCTGGAGCTGGCCTTTGATCTGTTCCCAGTGGTGAATGGTCTCTGTGAAACCTGGTGTCCTGAAGGAGATGCTTGTCGTTGCTAAGTGTTCAACCTAAACCTCCTCAGCTGCTTCAGACCATTTCCCCCAGTCCTTGTTCATTATTCCTCTGGTTATTACTCACTTGGGAGAGGAGGCCAGCACCCACCACTCTACAGCCTCCTTTCAGGACGTTGGGCAGTGAGGTCTCCCCTCAGCCTTCTCTTCTCCAATCTAAACCTGCCCAGCTCCCTCAGCCTCTGCTCATGTTCTCTAGACCCCTCCTGAGCTTGGTGTCTCTCCTCTGGACATGTTCCAGCAGAACAATCTAGAAATAACTGTCTCAGCTTCCTAATAATCTATGATCATGTAATTTAGAGTGTTTTTAGGTTCTTGCAGCCACTTAAGCTGCCTGTGCAACCAGGATGACCTCTGGGAAATTGCTCTTGAGTCATTCTTTGCCATCATCTGCCTCTATTCCTGGCAGATGCAGAGGTCAGAGGGTTCGAGCTGTTCAAAGAGTTGTCTTCTGTGTGTGTGTGTCTCAGAGCTCTGGGGGGATTGTGTCGCATTTGGTCTGTTCACTGCTCTTTAAGGAGTCAATGTTCTAACTCGCTTCCCTCAGTTTGCAAACATCTTGTCCTGTCCTTCACCTTGGCAACTGTTTGTGCTGTGTTGGCTTTGTTGTCTTTGGCAAGAGAAGGACAAGAGACAGGACGATCCATGGTGTCAGTGCTGGCTGGGAGATGAAGGAAAGGAGAACAACCCTCTGGAGAAAAACTTGGGGGTGCTGGTGGGTGAAAAGATGGGCATGAGGTGGCAACAAGACCTCGCATTCCTGAAGCCAAATGTGTTCTGGGCTGGGTGTCCAGCAGGGTGGGCAGCAGGTTGAGGGAGGAATTCTGCCCTTCTGCTCTGTTCTGGTGAGACCCCCCTGCAGTGCTGGGTCCAGCTCTGGGCTCCTCAGCACAGCACAGACAGGGACCTGTTGGAGCGGGGCCACAGCAAAGCTGGGAGGGCTGGAACCCCTCTGCTGTGGGGCTGGGCTGGGAGAGCTGGGGGTGTTCAACTGCCTGATTCCAGGTGAGGTTGGACAGGGCTCTGAGCAACCTGCTCTAGTGGAAAATCTCCCTTCTCACCACAGGGACGTTGGACTAGATGAGGTCTGAAGGTCTGTTTCAAACCTGACCCGCGTGTGATTCTAGGATTAAGCCCTTGTCTGGCTTCACACACACCAAGGCAGCAACTGAGGTAGCATGTGGGTAATTCTGCTGGGTTTCAGTCTTTCAGTCACAATCCTCCAATCACAGCCCCATTTCTGGGATGTTCACAGTTTGCCCCCTCACCCATGGCAGTGGGTCATGTCTGGAGACACCTTCACATGTCTTACCTACGGAATCCTGAGGTTAGGAAGATGGTTGAGCAGATCTGAGCTGAGCCAGAGGACTGCAGTTTGCTTCTGGATTGTATAATAAAGTAAATAGAGATGAAAGGGGTGATTTAACAGAATCATGGAATCATCAGGGATTGGAAGGGGCCTTGAAAGACCATCTAGTCATAGAATCATGGAATCATCAGGGATTGGAAGGGACCTTGAAAGATCATCTAGTCATAGAATCATGGAATCATCAGGGATTGGAAGAGACCTGAAAGATCATCTAGTCATAGAATCATGGAATCATCAGGGATTGGAAGGGACGTTGAAAGACCATCCAGTCCAACCCCCCTGACACAGCAGATTTAGTTGCTCAGGGGGACAGGAGTTTAGCTGCTCTGAGACACCCACAGAGGGGTGAGAGATTGTCCCTGGGTGTGTAGGAGACCTGCTGTGTCCTGGAGCAGGAGCGAACACCCGCATGAGCCATCTCAGGTAGACTCCACAACTGGAGGGGTGACCGAGTGTGGCGCGGCTGAGGAAGTCCTCCTGTTCATGGAGCTGGTTCGAATCGGGGCTGGGTTCGAGCCGGTGGGTAACGCAGTCCTTCTCCTGTGTGAGTCTAGGGCCAAATCGAGGCTTTTAAATGACAACAAAGGTGCCACAGTGGGGTCCTTCTGTTCTGAACACCGTAGCTGGAGGTGTTTAACTTCTCAGTGGAAAGGGTCATCAGGCCTTGGAACAGGCTGCCCAAGCTGGGGGCTGAATCTCCATCCCTGGGCACATTTCAAAGTCGTGCAGATCTGGAGCTTAGGAACAGGGTTTAGGGGTGGCCTTGGGACGGTTGGGCTAGTGGTTGGACTCGATGACCTGGAAGATACTGTCTAACCTAAATAGTTCTATTATTCTGTGAGATGAAGATTGCAGAGCAGTTGTGGTTAGGTTGGAGGCTACCTCAGCATCCGTGACTAGGAGAAGATAACGCAGCAGGACTTGGAAGCGAGCAAGGAAATGAGGGTGGTGGTTCACTCGTTATTTAGAGGGCTGCAGAGGCTCACTGCATTGTTTAGTCTGGTACTTTTAATACCACAGGCCATCACATTTTACCCGAGTTCAGTGTTACTGAGCCCTCAAACTTTTCCTTTCAACTTGCATTTGTCTGAAGGAAAACAGACTTGATCTGAAAGCATCAAGAGATGAAGAACAACCGCTTCTCTTGGTTGTGGGATCCAGGTTTACAGGAGCAGCCGCGGAATGGTCCAGGGGGGCGAGTGGGCAGCATCCATCTCCTGTTTTTAGCACACACACCTACCTTGCTGTTTGAACGGCCCTGGTGTCTCTTCCTACCGCTGGCTTTTCGCTGCCTGTTCAAAGACCCGTTTTGTGCTCAGAGCCTCTAATTAAAACCCCTCTGTGGCTGCCACTGGAACAATTTTTGAGCTTCCACTCAGTGTTGGGTTTGATCCCAGCAGGGCTGTTCTGTGAGCCTCTCTCTTTTCAGCTGAGACGTCCCAGTTCAGCCCCGGTCTGTTTTATGGAGCAGTGCAGTGCAGGTCCACGTTGACTTGCTTGTCCATGGCCACCCTCGCGCCTGCCCCAAGGATCGTTTCCCATTTGCAGGTACCACAGGTTTTTCCCTGAAGTTCAGATTTTCTGTGCAGCTGCTCCTCAGACTTTTCTGACCGAACGACCACTGTGTGAGACCATCCCATTGGCCTTGGCATCCGAGTTCTCCCCAGACTTTTTCATGGGAGGGGGATTGGACTGGATGATCTTTCGAGGTCCCTTCCAATCTCTAATGATTCTGTGATTCTATGATTCTCATTTCTTCAAAACTCCTGATGAAAAGCTTGAACAGCAGCAGGCTCCACACGGGTCCCTGCAGAGGACAGATAAAACTGCTGCCGTTCTGGGGCCGTGACCTTTCAGCAGGTCCTTCAGAACTGTCACTTGGACAACCCTTAATCCCTGTAACATGAGCTCTCTTTATATTGTGGGCTGTTAATTTGTTAATCAGGCTGTCAGGCAGTGATGCATCGACTGCAGTGGTGGAGGCCAGGCCCGTTACGTCCGTGCTGCTCCGTCCCAGACTGGTCATTTCGTGGAGAGTCAAGCTGAGTTTGGCTGACAAGACCCGAATTCCTTACAGCTGCCCTGACTGGCATCAGTGATGTGCCCGTCACCGCCGTGTTCCCACCAGATCGATGCCACGGAGGAGGTTGTGCCCAGGGGGGTTGTGGAGTCTCCTTCTCTGGAGATGTGTTCCTGTGTGACCTGGTCTAGGTGGTCCTGCTGTGGCAGGGGGGTTGGGCTAGATGAAGTGGAGCACCTCCCTGATGAGGAGAGGCTGAGGGAGCTGGGTCTCTTGAGCTTGGAGAAGAGGAGCCTGAGGAGTGACCTCATTAATGTCTATAAATATGTGAGGGGTGGGTGTCAGGAGGATGGAGCCAGGCTCTGCTCAGGGGCATCTAGTGACAGGAGAAGGGGCAGTGGATATGAGCTGGAACATAGAAGGTTCCACATCAATATGAGAAGGACCTTCTTCCCAGTAAGGGTGACAGAGCACTGGAAAGGGCTGCCCAGGGGGGTTGTGGAGTCTCCTTCTCTGGAGATGTTCAAGACCCACCTGGATGTGTTCCTGTGTGACTTGGCCCAGGTGATCCTGCTGTGTCAGGGGGAGATTGGACTGGATGATCTTTTGAGGTCCCCTCTAATCCCTAATGATTCTATGGTTCTATGATCTTTCAAGGTCCCTTCCAATCCCTAATGTCGTCTGGTTCTGTGAATAACCTCAGAAAAATCTCTCTTTAGATTTGTCCATCACATTGTAGCTACTGTTCAGTGCTCTTTTCTGTCAGTGCTAGAAGGGATGTGATTTCCTGTGGTCCAGGTAGAAGTTTCTGCCTTCCAGGCGCCAGCTCCTGGGAATGATGGAAAATGTCTTTTGATTAGCAACTTCAGGATTAGCCGGCCCATGATAATAGATTTACTTCTTAATCGTAGAGTCACAGAGTGTTTTGGGTTGGAAGGGACCTTAGACATCACTGTGCATATTCACTAGGGCCTAGGCTTTGGCCACCACATGTTGGTTTGGCTCCAAGATCAATAAGCTCTTAGAAGTGCGTCAGCAAATCTGACATCAGTTTCTTTACATCATATCAAGATGTAGTAGAATCGTGTAGGTTGGAAAAGACCTTCAAGATCACCAAGCCTGACCATCAGCCAAGCCCATCACTAAACCAAGACCCTAAGCTCCATGCCCACTGGCTATCATAGAATCATAGCATCATCAGGGATTGGGAGGGACCTCAAAAGACCGTCCAGTCCAATCCCTCCGCCACAGCAGGATCCCCTAGACCAAGTCCCGCAGGATGTAGGACCTTTGTTGCAGCTGGTAAAGAAAGCAGGTCCTTGTTGTTGAAGTGAATGAGGCAGGAGGGAATAGCTCCAGCACCGCTGACATCTTCTGGTTTAATTCACCGGGGCCGGAGTGGCTGGAGGTGAAGGCCAGGCGTCAGGTGGCAGCTGCTGGGTGGGCGATGGGGTGCTCGCAGGTGAGGTGCTCTCACGCCGGCCCGTTGAAGCCGTTCCGCTTTGCCAGAAGTAATTAAACCCTCACCGGGCACCGCAAGGTAGAGAGAACGCGCTCGCTGCCTGACTCCAGCGCCGTGGGTACTCACCTGGGAGCTGATTAAGGAGGTGAAAATCCAAACACTATTAGGGAGGAAAGGAGCCCGGAAGGAGCGCTGAGGTGTCGCTCAGATGTCTTTTTCTGCTGCTCTTTAGAGGAAGGTTTCTGCCAGAGCCTGATTCCCCACTGACAGAGCTCACTGCAGCTAATCCGCTGAGCGTGGCGATGTTTTCTAACTGGGAAATGGATATAGGATAAACAGGCAATCTGCTGTTGGCACCCAGCCCTCCTCTCTGCCACCGTGTAATGAAGCCTTCTCGTCTGCAGCGAGGTTCTTCCGGGGCTAAGCTCCTTTTCAAGCTGAGGGACAACTGAGCGCCGGCGCTGCAAATGCGATGACGGCACCTATAACTAAAGGGTCTCTGTTTGCACCGTTAACAGCAAATGAAATTACATTTGGTGATTCCATGCATTATTTAAGAAAACCATCCTTCAGACGTGGAGCTTCTTGCAGGAGAAGGCTTCTGGAAATATTCACGCTGGTCAGAACTTCTGGAACTGAAAAGGGAAGCAGGCTTTTGCCCTGGAGTGGTGAAGACCAGCTAACTCAAAGCAGCAGGTGAACCCAGGACACCATGACTCTCTGATTTGCTATAAACGAGCCTCTTCACCTTAGTGTGTCCTTCAGGAGTTTCTCTGTTTAACGTCCCTTTTGCCACTTTGGCTGCAGCCAAGTCATGTTCAGCAGCAATGAGCTGGTTGTTTCCTCCTCAGGATAACCTCCTGGTATCCTGGTCCTGGTGGCCAGCAGTATGACTATGAGCCAGCAGTGTGCTCTTGTGACCAAGAGGGCCAACAGTATCCTGGGGTGGATCAGAAGAGGGGTGGTTAGCAGATCAAGAGAGGTTCTTCTCCCCCTCTGCTCTGCCCTGGTGAGACCACATCTGGAGTGTTGTGTCCATTTCTGGGCCTCTCAGTTCAAGAGGGATGTGGAGCTGCTGGAGAGAGTCCAGTGCGGGGCAATGAGGATGATGAAGGAGGTGGAGCACCTCCCTGATGAGGAGAGGCTGAGGGAGCTGGGTCTGTTGAGCTTGGAGAATTGGAGACTGAGGGGTGACCTCATTAATGTCTACAAATATGTGAAGGGTGGGTGTCAGGAGGATGGAGCCAGGCTCTGCTCAATGTCATCTAGTGATAGGACGAGGGGCAGTGGGTGTGAGCTGGAACACAGGAGGTTCTACATCAATATGAGAAGGACCTTCTATCCCAGTGAGGGTGCCAGAGCCCTGGAACAAGCCACCCAGGGGGGCTGTGGAGTCTCCTTCTCTGGAGACATTTGAAACCCACCTGGATGTGTTCCTGTGTGACTTGGTCTAGATGATCCTTCTGTGTTAAAGGATTGGAGTGGATGATCTTTCGAGGCCCCTTCCAATCCCTAATGATTCTGTCATTCCTCTGATTCCTTCTTGTGGGAGATGTAGCTCCTGGGGAGACACTCTCTTCTTTTCATGTATCCTGATGCCGTTTGCTGTCTGGGCCTCCAGGGAATGCTGTGACTGTCCCACGTGGAGACGTTTCTCTCTCCGTTTGCTCCCGTGCAACCAGTCAGTCACTGCAGCTTCCACTGGAATTACTGTGAAGTGGGAGGGCTCACCACAGAGGTCTGAGACTGCTCTTGGGAGAAACAGCCACATCCCATTCTGAAAGAAAACCCTCTACACCGTGGAGGATCTTGGAGGAAAGTCTGTGGTGGATCCACTAGGACTAGCGGCAGTGCCTCCGGCTCTTCCCTGGAGGGTGTTAAATGTGCTCCAGGTTCTACCAGTCCCTCAGCCGCGCGCCCGAGGGCATTTTCCCCAGGTCAGGCTGTAGTTTGCTGAGTGGCACCGTTATTCCCTGATTCAGAGGAAGAAGAAGAAAGCTGATTCTTTGAACTTCTGGACTAGTGGGAGCAGACGGTGCTGAGGAGATGTAATTGCTGCTTCAGCTGGGAGGAAAGCTGATGGCTCTGTTGTTTTGAAGTCCTTTAAGAAACTCTCCTGTGATCTCAGCCACTCATCGTAGACAAGCAATTTGCTCCTGAGTGATAACAACCTTTCATTACACAAAATAGAAGTGAGAAGCCCCTCCTTAATCTCTGTTTAGTGACACGGGGTAGGCTTGGGAGACCTGGTCAAACCGCTGCGCCTTTGTTGGCTCTTCTTTATCTCGAGCAACAACAAGAGTCCCGACGCGGGCTTCACGTGAGGCAAACCCCGCTGCTTGCACTGCTTGGCCAAATCACACCTGAAACGTGCTCAAGAGACCTGGCTCCCTCAGCCTCTCCTCATCAGGGAGCTGCTCAGGAGCTCTGAAGTTTATGCTGGCATAATTGAAACAAAACCCCCGGCCTTGTGAGGTCAGGGAGCTTGTTCCATGTCCCCCAAGGGAAGAGCTGAGTGTCCAGTCTGTGATTGCTTTGTGTCACTACGGTTTAGCTGAAGAGTAGAGCTAGGAGTGGCGTTTTCCTCTTACTCATGCTGTGCACACAGCTACCTGAAAGGAGCTGGGGGTCGGTCTTTTCTGCAGACCACAAGTGGAGACGGCCCGAAATTGCCCCCAGGAGGTTTAGGTTGGACATTAGGAACAGCTTCTTCCCTGAAAGGATGGTCAGGCCTTGGAAGAGGCTGCCCAGGGCGAGGGCTGAATCGCCGTCCCCGGAAGTGCTTAAGAGTTGTGTAGATGCAGAGCTTGGAGTTGGGTTGGCACAGCTGGGTTAATGGTTGGACTCAACCATCTTCAAGGTCTTTTCTGACCTAAATGATTCTTTATATTACAACAACAAATGTGCCTACAGGTAGAAATCATAAAATATGTAAAAAAATTTAAAAGATTATTTTAAATACAATCTATTCTATTTTAAATGTAGTTTATTTACTACTTGTAAAAGAGAAGAGCCTTGTGTCTTGCTCGGTGCAATGGACTTCTGCCCTCAGATGTGTGAGCGCTCATAGAGGTCCTCCTTCCAACTGACATGAATGATGTGGCCAGACCCTTCATGCTTTGTGAGCCCAGATCTTTCAGTGTTATCGTGGGATCAGGTCCCTAAGGAACTGAAAAGTGAGACCCATCGTGTAATTGAAAAATCGGAAGGTTTTAAGGCGCTGTGTCACCTGCTTGTCTTCCTCAACTTCATCTGCTCTGGAAGTTCAGCCAGGATGGCACCGACTCTTTGTTAATCCCACTGGCGTCAGCGGTTTGGATGGTGTGAAGCACTTGGAAATGGTTGGTGTGGTCTTGTGTGACAATGCCCTTGAAGTGTCTTCACTATCAGTTGTGTTGTCCTCACGTTAACTTATGGGGGAAAAACCAGCCCAGTTTTATACTGTCAGGACAACTTTGCCATGGAAGGTTCTTTGGTTTTAATGTTGTAGGTCGTTTTAGGGCCTTTTTCAATATTTTAGAGTATTTTAAACTATTTAACTAGCTGTTGGCTACAAGTGTTTAAGAATTACTTGGATTGTTTGCTCCTGCAAGGTGATAGGGTCCTGCAGTAACATAGGATCCTAGAACCATTAGGGATTGGAAGGGACCTTGAAAGATAGAATCATAGGATCACAGAATCATTAGGGATTGGAAGGGACCTCAAGAGATAGAATCATAGAATCATTAGGGATTGAAAGGGAATCATAGAATCATTAGGGACTGTAAGGGACCTCAAGAGATAGAATCATAGAATCATTAGGGATTGAAAGGGAATCATAGAATCAGTAGGGACTGGAAGGGACCTAGAAAGATCATATTAGGGATTGAAAGGGAATCATAGAATCAGTAGGGACTGGAAGGGACCTCAAGAGATAGAATCATAGAATCATTAGGGATTGGAAGGGAATCATAGAATCAGTAGGGACTGGAAGGGACCTAGAAAGATCATAGAATCATTAGGGATTGGAAGGGACCTCGAAAGATCATCTAGTCCAGTCCCCTGCCATCCTACCTTATGGTCCCTCTGCTTAGTTTGTTTTTCAGTGGCTTTATTGGAACTAGCAGACATATTGACATGAATAACAAATATTGTATGTAAAGAGTTAAGTACAAAGGGCAGTTACTGAAAACATCTTTAATAAAAGTTTTAAAGAAGGAAGCCAGAGGATGGTGCTTTGGACCTTGGTCTGAAACAGTAGCTGTGCCTTAGCTAATTGTCACTAATGGCATTTGAATTCTTTTGTCTTTTAAGGGAAAACCGGCCACGCAGAGGTTGTACGAGTAGTCTATCAGCCAGAAAACATCAGCTTTGAGAAACTGCTCAAGGTCTTCTGGGAGAATCATGACCCGACACAAGGTAGAGTGATGAGTGAGCCAGTATTTAATTATCTTACTAATTACAGCTGGGATAATTAGTGTTTGAGCTGCATGGAAGAGATGAACCTTGAAATCACAGCGGCGCTCAAGAATATGATTGCAGACGTTTATTGACAGAGCGCGAGCGGCAGCGAGGGGCAGCGAGTGCCGAGCTCACAATACCCCTCCTCCTGTACAGCTGTCTGCGCCGGGAAAATTCCCACAGAGAGCCTCTGAGACAATGGAAGACGTTTTGTTCAACTCTGCTGATGGCAGTTGCTGCCGTAGAGCTGCCTGTTCTCTCCTACACTGAAGCGCGTTGCTCTGGGGCTGCAGAGCTGGTCATCCTGTCTGTGCCGAGGACCTTCATCCTTCATCAAAAAGCTTGTCCACTGGCAGTGAATATTTTTTGGGATCAGAGAAAGGGAGCAGAAAGGAGGCAGAGGTGGTGTTTAGAGGCCGTGGCAGCGCGGTTTAGCTGTCTGCCCTGTTTGAGCCTTTTCGTTTGATTTCTCTTTCTTGGAAGAGGCTCCATGGTGACACTGCACACGCCTGTGCAAACGTAAACGGGCGACTGTTGAGAAACCATCCGACACGTTTGTGTAGGTTCAATAGACACCATCTTTCCCACCATCTCCTAGAAACGTTGTGCGCAGGAGCTCATGTCAGTGTGTTAACAGCTGTCATCACGGTGCCGCTTGTGACTGCATCTGGAGCAAAACACCACAGAAGATGCCTTCACAGCGTGGCGCCGCCCTAGGAAGGGGTCACTCGGAGAAGGATCCGGGGCTGTTGTCAGTGGGTGTCTTCCAGTGGACTCGAAGCATCTCAGGCTTTGGGTGCTTCTCTCCTGTGCTGGGGTTCAGCTGTGCTCACACAGTAAATCCTGTTCAGCCGGCCCGATGCAGAGCAGAGCTCAGTCTGGCAGAGTCTTACTGAGGAAATAAACTGTAGAATCACAGAACACCAGGGATTGGAAGGGACCTCGAAAGATCATCCAGTCCAATCCCCCTGACACAGCAGGACCCCCTAGGTCCAGTCATCAGGGATTGGAAGGGACCTCAAAAGATCATCCAGTCCAATCCCCCTGACACAGCAGGATCCCCTAGGTCCAGTCATCAGGGATTGGAAGGGACCTCGAAAGACCATCCAGTCCAATCCCCCTGCTGCAGCAGAATCACCTAGACCGAGTACGTAAGCTGTCTTCTTCATGCAGTGCAGCACATCCTTTGGATGGATCCAGTAACTTCTGGAAGCGTGGTGCTCACTCAGATGTGTAAAGGCTTTCTCTGTGGCACTGTCTTATCTTTTCTCCAGAAGCTGGAGTAAAACCATCTAAGCCCTCCTACCACCAGCAGAGATCATGGACTTGTCTCATTGTTCTGAAGTCATTAAATATCAAATATGGACATTCTGTTGCAGTCAAAGACCTTACAAATATCACAGAACCACAGAACATCAGGGATGGGAAGGGACCTTGAAAGATCATCCAGTCCAATCCCCCTGCCAGAGCAGGATCACCTAGACCAAGTTGCACATCCAGGTGGGTTTTAAACATCTCCAGCGAAGGAGATTCCACAAACGCCTATGAGTCTAGGTGGTACCAAGAGTATGGATGGGTAGTCCTACCATTCATTATTCTATGAGAGGCTCTGGCCAGCCTCATCTAGGGTGGGGTGTCCCTGCCCATGGCAGGAGATTTGGAACTGGATGATCCTGTGGTCCCTTCTAACCCGGACTGACTGTGTGACTTGGTCTGGGTGATCCTGCTGTGGCAGGGGGATTGGACTGGATGATCTTTTGAGGTCCTTTCCAGTCCTTGATGATTTGATGATTCTATGAGTCTGTGTTAATATTCAAAAGTTCCTGCTTTCCAAACAGTTGGATCTTCTGCCTTGAAGGTGAGCCTGACATCTCACTGGGACTCAGATTTTCTCGGGGAGGCAGCCTGGCTCTTGTTCTAGGAAGCTCTTGAATCTGAGCATTATGCAGAGGTCTACTGAAAGGGAAGAACCTTTGATCAAGGCAAACAGTCTATGAGTTGAAAGAGACTCTCCCAGATGAGCATCTCCTGAGCGTGGGCCCTGAAGAAGTCCTCCCTGACTATTAATTTAGGCTCTATTTTATAATTCATTACATTTGGGACCCTGAAGAGGCAACAAACAAACCCCTGACTTCTGCCAAGTGACATATGGTTGTCATCTCTGTTCAGCCTCTGATGCACAGATCAGCAGTCCTTCTCTCCTAGGAGTGATCTTATCTATAAGAGGGCTGTTCTTTGTGGCTCTCTGAGTGCTTCAGGTGGTTGCTGCTTTGTCACTGAGACAGAAGAAGAGAGTGGATGTCTTGTGCTGAGAACACTGCAAAAGAATCTTGTGGCTGTTCTCTTGGCACCTCGGCTCAATTCTTCTGAAGCTTGTGGAGCTGTAGGGCAGGTTCTGTTGCACGGAGGGGCCGTCCTCAGAGCCTCCTGGATTTTTAAGATGTAAGTGTCCTTGTGACTGCACCGTGGTGATGGTTCTGCTGACACCTCCTCGCTGTCTCCTTAGAGGGGTGTGGAGTTTCGGACCACGAGCTCGTCCATGCTGTGCCTCAGCCTTGTAGTCTCCAGCTGCAGAAGCCGGCTGCGCTTGTGTTCAGGGAGAACCATGTTATGTTTTATCTGATCAAAAGGCTTGGCCGCTCTTCGCGGGGTGTCAGAAGCTGTTTCTCCAAACCTTTGGGAAAAGTCTACCTGGTAGCAGAAGGGTCTGTTCATCTTGGTGCAAGTGTGGTTCCTGGAAGGTCTGTTGCTGCTCAGAGTTATCCCAGACCCGAGTGTGGTGGAAGTCCCACCAGTGTCAGAGGGTTCAGCCCAGTCCAAGGCAGCTCTGAGGACAGGCTGGACAGAACGCACTGGTTCTCTTTAGGGCAAAGGAACAATCCCCTTGCCTCTGTAGCTCTTTCCTCTCTTCACCCGAATCCAAACCCAACGTGTGTTTTGGTGGTTCTGCTCCCCAGGTTTGTCTGGAGTAGCTAGTCCTTCCCAACCCCCTAGAAAAATCCTAGTTACTACTACACAGAATGGTTTGGGTTGGAGGGGACCTTTCAAGGTCGTCTCGTCCCAGCCCCCTGCAGTGAGCAGGGACACCTTCAACTGGAGCAGGTTGCTGGAAGCCCTGTCGAACTTGAGCACGGGTTACCCAGGCCAGGTGAACACCCGTTGTCTGGGGTGAAGTCCTTGTTGTACGCAGATCCTATCGCTCCTCCTTCTGGCTTTCCCTTTGGATTTGTGGGATTGGAGGGAGGAGCTGAGAGGGAGCCAGGACTCTGTAGCTTTGGCTGCCCTCTGGCAAAGGCACTCACGGCCACTGGTGCCCAGGAGCACCTGCAAGTTTTCTTCTGGCGGTATCGATCCCGTGAGCGTGAGTATGCAGAGAACCGGGGCTGCCGTAAGTATTGTGGCCGCTCCGTTCTGTCGCGAAGGAGCCCTTATCTTGCCTGTGTTTGCGCAGGAAGTGCAAGCAGCACTGATACTTTTCCAGCAGTTGAGGACCATCTGCACCACAACAAACCCATCACCTGCCAGATTCGTTCAGAACGTCTCTTAGTCCACATGTCTCGCGCATCTGCGACAAGGAGGAGGTGGAGGAGCCATTTCTCCTCCGCGTGACCTTCGGAGCGCTCGGGCGTTTGGCTCAGCGCCGATCCGCACGTGCCCCAGATGCATGCCTGCTTTTCACTGTGTGACCCACTTCAGTTGTGGAGGGTGTGTTTGTTCCTCACCAGTGGTGAAGGGCTGTACTTTTTTTAGACATCGCACAAGGAACCCATCATCTGCAAATAATTAAAACCCGGCACTAGCAGTGACATTGTGCTGCCAACGAGCAGATGTGCCCACTCACGGCAGCGCCAGAACAGCTGTACGCGCGAAACCTCCGCGGCGACCCCGGCCACAGGCCTCTGGCTTCGCCTGCAGATGAGAGGCAGGAAAGGCAGGGCCACTTCACGGGGCTTTTCTTGCCCCCTTGCAGTTCTGGGACTCGCTTCCCGCTGTAATTTGGATGGACTCTGTGGGTCTCGGATCAAAGCGCAGAGCGTCTTTGTCTTGTGATACAAACGTGATTCAAAGTCCTGATGGCTCCAGCATCGATGGAAGGTCTCTCAAAACCAGCACAAGTGCAGACTCTCTTGTCACCAGCGCATTAAATACTTTCAGGCAGAGCTGCCTGCACCTCGGGTTGCCCTTTTTGGGCCAGTCCTCTTCAATATTTTCATTAATGACTTGGGGTGGTGATACGGCGACGAGGATGCTAATTAAATCTGTGGTGAAGACGCTGCTCGGAGGCTTTTGGAGGAAACGAGTAAAACACAGCTCTCTGCTGACAAATCACAAAAGAAGCCAGGGAAATCGATCTGCGGAGGCGCAGTGGAGATGAATGTCAGTCGGTGCGCGCAGGACGCGGCGCTCTGCAGCAGAAATACGCACCGGGGTGTTCAATGGGCGCTGCTGCCTTCTGTTGCCTCCAGGTCCTACTAATTGCTGCTCTTTTCAGTGAGATGTCGATGGGGAGACAGAGCTGGCTGACGTCCACCAGCCACTCATGTAGAGGTGCAGCTAAAGGTGATGAGTATGTGAGGGGTAGGTGTCAGGAGGATGGAGCCAGGCTCTGCTCAGGGGCATCTAGTGATAGGACAAGGGGCAGTGGGTATGAGCTGGAGCAGAGGAGGTTCCACATCAATCTGAGAAGGACCTTCTTCCCAGTGAGGGTGACGGAGCCCTGGAAGGGGCTGCCCAGGGAGGTTGAGGAGTCTCCTTCTCTGGAGCTGTTTCAAACCCACCTGGACGTGTTCCTGTGCGACTGGATCTAGGGGATCCTGCTGTGTCAGGGGGACTGGACTAGATGTTCTTTCAAGGTCCCTTGACAGCCCTGATGGTCTGTGATTGTGTGAACCTCAGGCAGTCTTTCTTTGCAGAACTTTTTGATGGACTGTTCCTAATCTTTACTGGCAATGATCTGATTATTACTAAATATTTTAAGAGAGCAGCAGACAAAGTCAAAGCAAAGTAACACCAAACATCCTTCTCCTCCTCAATAACCCACTGGTGAATTTACTGTACTGGGGTCTTGGAATCCGAGGCACCGAGGCACGGCATCATTAATCATAGTTTATCGCAGTGATTCGTGGGCGTGTAATCTTTGTTTTCATGTATAGTTGGGTACAGGAGGTCAGAGCTGACTCTCTTCTAAACAAATATGTTTTCAATGAGTGGCTGGTCTGCGCTGCCTGCAGGTTCCTCTCGCGTGGTGATCAGAGCACACTCAGCTGTGTTTCGAGTTTGTCTGCTGACAAAAGCGAAGGACCACACCGTTGTTCTTATTATCACTGATTGTTTTTGGTGCTCTTGCCACAACACCTGCTGGGTCCTAGTAGCTTTGGATCCCTAGTGCTCACACGTGCCTAAATGTAAGCAAGAAACGATTGCGCAGCAGCTAAATGAAGAGAGAGGAGAACCACCGAATCACAGAACATCAGGGGTTGGAAGGGACCTCGAAAGATCATCCAGCAGCAGAAAGATCACTCACAGCAGCACTGCTAGTGTTAAGGAAGTGTTTTGTGATGCCTTTGTCCTTGGGGACATTAAGTGCCAGACCCGACAGGGCCCTAGATAACCTGCTCTAGCTGATGATGCTTTGAGGGGTTAGAGATCTCCATAAGTCCCTTCCAACCTCTGCGGTTGGGTTTTAGCTCCAAAGCTGCCGCAGATAACCTGTCCTGTGGTGGTTTGGTGAAGGTTAAGGATGTTGTAAAAGCTCTTTGCACCAGACATTTTTGCTGAAGTCTGTTATCAAAAATACTGCTGTAGCCATGAGATTCTGGGCAGAGGTGCAGGCCAGGGCGTGTTGGGCGAGCCAGTGTTGGCTGCTTGGCCTCAGACCCGGTGGGGAACACTAGAGGTACAGTTCCCTCCTCGGCAGCGAAGCCCATGGGTGTGGAAGCCCTTTTGGTCTCCTGACAGTACAAAGCTCTCTGTAATACAAGCTCATGGACACATTGTCACCTTCTGAAGACACCCCTTCATATTTCATTCCTCCTTCGTGCTCCTCAGCACCTTGAAGATCACCAAGTCCTCTCCGTCCACGGCGCTGTCGCTGACTCCTTTGCCATTGACGCTCCTCTCCTTTAATCACGCGCTACGAAGAGTTTTACTTTCCCCCGGCAACTTCCAAGCTGTATGGATGTAATCATTACAGTGAGTGATGACATCAAGCCAGGGTGACACGGAGCAATTGATTCCTACTAAATAATTCTATGATGAGCTGGAAGAGGAGTTTTATTAGTCTTAACTCAGCGAAGATTGATGGGGGAAAAGAAAAGGACCAAGCAGTGCGTCAGGTTTCTGCGGGGATCAGAAAATAAGTGACAGCTGCAGGGAAGTCTATAAATCACAGGGAAAAATGGTGATAAAAATGAGAGCTATGAGCTGCCCTTTGAAATGTCACCGGGTGGCACTGGGGAGTCCCACAGACCCCTGTCGTTCATCTCCGCTACGCTGGGGATCCTCTGAGGACAGCAAGGCTGAGGAACGGCACCTTTCCACTCTTCTATTATCTGCAAACGAGGAGAAGATGAGGAGTGTTGTGTGAGGATGACTTCCAAGTCACCAGGGGGTTGAGTCTTCACAAGAACCCCCCGATTTGGCCAATAAAAGAAATAAACTGTATTTTGCTTTCACCTCCTGCAGGTAACCTAGTCAGGAATTGCCTTTTGGAGCAAGTCAGCCTGTCTGCAACTAACTCACCATTTCTGGAGATAAAAACACAAGTACAGGGCCGGGGAACACGTGCTTGTGCTAATGCTGTGGGTTTTGCTGTTCCTCTTGACCTCAGGATACGCTGGCAGTTGACAGGAGGGACAGCGACCTACCGGTGATGTGTCTCAACAGGAACTCAACCCGTAGCTGTGTAATTACTTTAAAGGGCAAATGATTTGCCCCAACCCAGAATCCTAGAATCATCAGGGATTGGAAGGGACCTTGGAAGATCATCCAGTCCAGTCCCACTGACACAGCAGGATCCCCTAGATCCAGTCACACAGGAACATGGCCAGATGGGTTTAAAACTTCTCCAGAGAGGGAGACTCCACAACCTCCCTGGGCAACCTGTTCCAGGGTTCCCTTGCTGTGTCAGGGGGATTGGACTGCATGATCTTTCGAGGTCCCTTCCCATCGCTAATGTTCTGTGACTCTGTGACCCATAGAGCCAGACAAGGCACCTAAGGGAACAGTGATCTTCCCTCTCCTTGGGCCCATTATTTTCTGGTTTCATAGGTAGGGTCCACTTCAAGTTTTGGGAAGTCATAGCTGAGCTGCTGCTCCAAAGCCGGGCTTTAGAAGGGACTGCCTGCGTCATCAGCTCCATGAGGCTAATCCTGCTACCAAAATGACTCCTTTGTGGGATGATTTTGGGGGGTTTCTGTGGATAACCAGGGGGTTGCTCTCACAATATTAGGCGCAAACAGTATTATCATAGAATCATAGAATCATTAGGGATTGGAAGGGACCCCGAAAGATCATCTAGTCCAGTCCCCTGTCATAGATGTCTTTGTTTTGTGCTTCTCCCAAACACAAAGGGCTTGTGAACATGTCCTTCTCCAGAACGTCACTGACCCTGTACCAGCGTGAGCGCAGCCAACCCAAACCAGGTGAACAGGTCTTTATCTGTCGGAATCCTGTGTGGAGCTCAGCTCTAACACCTTCCTCCAAGTCATCCCTTCTCGCCATCACTCCTCTTGGTGGTAGGAAGGGGTGACTTCAGAGTCAACTCCTCAGCGTGTGCTCACGAGTCTCTTAGAGGGACGTAGCTCTGTGAAGAGGGGACAACAGCTTGTTATCGCTAAGAGTAGCTTGAACCTCCCGTTACGACACGCTCCTCCCGCTCAAGGACAGTTTAATGCACTTGATGCAATCAGGTTTTCCCCCCGTTTTAGCCGTTTACGTGGTTCCAAATAAACATCGTACGAGTGCCTTGATTGCAGCGACCGCAGCCTGATTACCAAAGGGCTGGCGCCTGCATCTGACTGCTCTGGGAGGCACCGCGGCGCGAAGCGCTCACCCGTTGTTTGCACATTGTTTAATGAGAGTTGGATCTCTTCAGGGCTCTTTAACCCAAGAAAGACTCAGGCTGGCTGAAACGACCTCACGCTGTGCTGTGCGCTCCCTCTCCCCAGGAATGCGGCAGGGCAACGACGTGGGCACTCAGTATCGCTCGGCCATCTACACGTTTTCTCCGGAGCAGATGGAAGCCGCCCTGAGATCCAAGGAAGACTACCAAAAGGTAACTCTGGGCTGCACTGAGGGTGGGACGCAAAGACGTCACCAGCCAGCCCACAGTCACTTCTGGTGCCGCGCGCTGTCTCTCCGTTGTTCGTGGAGCTCCCTGCTCCAGTACTGAAACCCCATCACATTCGCTTTAACCTCCACCTTTTGTGGAACTGGAGGGTGGTTTGTGTGAGTCACTTTGTCCCCAAGCAGGAACAAAAGTGACCACTTGTGCAAGGACAGCTGCAGCCTCTCCCAGAGATTTTTTGACGTGGGTGCATTGGAGCAGAAGTCTGTGACCATACAGTTGTTCCAGCACATCTGGATCCCGTACTCTGAAGAGTGCAGTCAAAGTTTCAGGGGTAGGGACCCTCAGATGTTGCAGGAACACCGTCCTGATCGGTATTCCAGCTTGGTACCTGAGGATCCCCCTCCTGCTGGTTCTCCTACAAGCCAGGCCATAAATGTCTTTGGTTAATAATGACAGCCCATGACTTGGTGGGCCTGCTCGTTTGGACAGGTGTGTTTGTGTGAGGGGAGATGGGCCACTTCCCTTTCTGTGCTGTGTTTTCAGTATGGATGGATGTGCTCAGGTCATGGATGCTGCCTCTTCTCTGCCGCATGAGTTACGAGATGACTAAAGCACTGTCAGCAGGCTGACCAGGGGGTTGTGGAGTCTCCTTCTCTGGAGACGTTCCAAACCCTCCTGGCCGTGTTCCTGTGGGACTGGATCTAGGGGATCCTGCTCTGACAGGGGCATTAGGCTGGATGAGCGTTCGAGGTCCCTTCCAATCCCTAACTCACCTGGACATGTTCCTGTGCAACTGGATCTAGGGGATCCTGCTCCGGCAGGGGGATTGGGCTGGATGATCTTTTAAGATCCCTTCCAATCCCTAATGTTCCATGATTCTGCAAAGGCAGAGGGATCAACGTCCTGTTGTTCTGCAGCGTTGTAACTGCTGCCGGATCTGCCTGGTGGTCTTGTCAGTCCAAGATCCAGATGGCACTGCACAGTCATGTAATTCCCATGGCTTCTGTGAACTAAACTACTCGCCTTGGACATCAGGGGGATGGACCGTAATGGTTACTCAGGGCTCTGGCCAGCCTGATCTAGGGTGGGGTGTCCCTGCCCATAGCAGGGGAGTTGGAACTGGATGATCCTGTGGTCCCTTCTAACCCTGACTGACTGTGTGACTTGGTCTGGGTGATCCTGCTGTGGCAGGGGGATTGGGCCGGATGGTCTTTCGAGGTGACAAGTGCTCAATGACACACGTGTCTCCTCAAGAGCAGCTGAGCACGCGGGGATAAGTCAGTCTTGCAGGCGCTAGTCGACAGAGTAGTTTTGCCGGCTCGCTGCTGATGTTTGTCTCGCAGAACTCCTCTCTGCTCCTCACGTACCTCAGACCCACTGCTCTTCCAAACTGCTTTTGCTCCCTTCTTGCCAGCATCGGCTGACCGGTGTCGCACGGTAAATCTCTCACGTTGCTTTCCCAGCTCTGCTGCTCTCTGCTGTCACTCGCCAGTCAGTTAATACTGCCTTGAAAGCCAAATTGCGATGCGGGAGGCTGCGGTGTGATCTTACAGACATCTCCATCATCAAACAGCTTTCCTTAATGGCACCATTTAAAATTTACCTACTTTGAAGTCTACTGCCGTCTGAAAAGTGTCTGTAATTAGGGCATTTATATAATTAGCACAACTCTGCGCGCGATCCCACGTAGAGCAGGGGAAGGAAGGGGCTGCGTCGCCAGCTACGGGAAAAGCAAATACCCCTGGAAATTCCTGGAGGAGACGTGGGCTCTGTGAGTTATTAACAACAACACCTACGATGTTTGCTGCTGTGCTACTGCAGCCGCAGCGGAGGGCTCGTGTGGGAAACGCAGTGAGCACACGGGGGTCCCTCTGCCTGACAGCGTGCTCCTGCAGACGGAACGTAGCGCTCTCCTTGCTGCTGCAGTCGCTTGCAGTAAGTCCTGAGCTCCTCTGGTAGCGGTGACGCCTGGCAGTGCCGGAGCAGCCCTGTTGGGATGGCCCGGCGCCGGAGTCTTCCACGGTAACTAGTGGACTGAGCACCAAGCAGGGGAAGGACTGACAAGTGTGAGAAGTGCCGAGGGGTGGCCTCATGAATAAATATGTGAGGGATGGGTGTCAGGAGGATGGAGCCAGGCTCTGCTCACTGTCATCTAAGGATAGGACAAGGGGCAGTGGGTGTGAGCTGGAACAGAGGAAGGAACTTTTTCACAGTGAGGGTGACAGAGCCCTGGAACAGGCTGCCCAGGGTGGGCTGTGGAGTCTCCTTCTCTGGAGACATTTCAAACCCACCTGGATGTGTTCCTGTGTGACTTGGTCTAGGGGACTCTGCTGTGGCAGGGGACTGGATTGGATGATCTTTTGAGGTCCCTTCCAACCCCTAATGATTCTGTGATACCCACTAGGGTGCTTGATGGAAGCTGCTGATTCCTTCTGCGGTTTTACCAGCTGAGAAGCAGCGATGCAGTGCTGAATTCGCATCGAGCCCCACGTCTTTGGCTCTTCAGCTAGTGCTGGGACCACAAGAGTAAACTGGAGCACAGTGGGAGCGAAACCAGAAAGACACAGAACGAGAGCCAGGCTTGGTGGAAGTCCTGTGAATGAGCTGTTCCACCCACTCTGCCCGAAGCCAAAGCTTCTTGATGCACTTGAACCCGAGGCTGCTCAGTTTTCCAGGCAGTTGCCAGGCTGTGGCTGGTTTTCAGTGAGTGCTCCAGGCAACAATCCAGGTGGTGGGATCAGGGTGGGCAGAAGTTTGTATTTACGTTCTTCCTGCTCCAGAGGTCTGCGTTGGCTTTGTCAGGCGCTAACACGGGGCTGGCAGGCTCCGAGAAGACACCGAGTCCCTCCGCCTCCCACGCTTGGCTGATACTGAAGCAGCATCCCCAAACCACCGACATCTTCATCCTTGGTAGGGCAGCACTGACAGGGCACGTCCGCGCGAACAGAGAGCGGGACGCACGTCTGTCACTTCATTGCAGAAGCAAATATTTGGCAGAAGAAGCTTCTTCCACAGAGCAACTGAACTGCCTCTCTCCATGGATGTTATGAATGGAGTCGAGCTCTTGGCAGAGGTCCTGGGTGACGTGAGCAAGCAATAAGCTCCCGCCTTGTTATAGCCAAGAGAAGTTGGGGGGGAGAGCTGCTGACATTTGCTCTGGTAGATGCAGTCTGGGGAGAGCAATCGGAGCTCAAAGAGGCAGCAGTATAGAAACGCTGAGATCTTATGAAGACATTAAAAATGTGGCCTTTACTGACATCCAGAGAAGTGGAACATGACGAGGATTTGGGGGTGTTCAAGGCCAGGCTGGATGAGGCTCTGGCCAGCCTGGTCTAGGGTGGGGTGTCCCTGCTCATGGCAGGGGGATGGAACTGGATGATCCTGTGGTCCCTTCCAACCCTGACTGACTGTGTGACTTGGTCTGGGTGACCCTGCTGTGGCAGGGGGATTGGACAGGATGATCTTTCGAGGTCCCTTCCAATCCCTAATGACTCTATGATTCTATGAGATGGCCTGTCCCGTTGTCAGCACTGACTACCAACCCCTTTGTGCTCTCTTTGTGGAGCTGCTGATGACTGTGTATGATCCATTCATAAAGTTTTACTGTTCTTCAGTGTTGGGTCGGGTTTCTTTACCTCCTCGTAGGGAATTTTGTTAGGGCAGGGGTGTCCCCTGCCCAGTGGCTTCCAGGCAACATCAGCCATACGTTCCGCAATGCGCTGCTGCTCATCTTGCTTTTCTTTCTCACTGCCCTGCCCTGCAGTGCTGTGCTCTGCAGTCTCACCTCGTGCTGTGGGAGGGGAAACATCCTGACAGCCCCACCGAGCTGCTTTTGTTGTGAGTCAACAGCACGAGCAGAGTGTGTGTGTCCAAGGGAGCCCCCGTGAAAGCGCAGGAGGACGACGGGCGCCGCTCAGAGCTCCCTGAGGCAGAGGGGAAGTGCTGCCAGCTCACGCTGCGTTCCGCGCTGTTTCTGTTCCCCCGGATGCAGCAGCAGCAGCAGCACGTAAAGTGCTGCTTTTGGTTCAGCTTTTGGTTCAGCATCTCTGCTGTTCGCTTGACCAAAGGCCGGGGGCTTCACCGAGCCCTTCGACTCGTGCAGGTGTCACACGTCTGGAGGGAGAACGGTGAGCAACGTCGTGCAGCCCCGCTCCCTGTCCCGCTCCCGTCTCCTCGGCTGGAAAAACGGCATAGAAAGAACCACAGGACGTTAGGGATTGGAAGGGACCTCCAAAGGTCATCCAGTCCAGTCCCCCTAGATCCAGTCACACAGGAACGTGGCCAGGTGGGTTTTAAACATCCCCAGAGAAGGAGACTCCACAACCCCTCTGGGCAGCCCCTCCCAGGGCTCTGTCACCCTCCAATCAAATCAAACAGGGACTGCTAACCACGCTGGATCTGCAGTGTCTTGCATCAGCCAGACTTGTAATCTCCTCAAAGAGAGGGGCTGGGTTTAGCCTTGACCTGGTTTCCACAGAACCATGGTGATTGGCACTAATGACGTTCTTCACCGCTTGAGCGTCGTCTCCGGTTGGGGGCTTGTTTTTGTTTTCCACCACGCAGGGCTCGGCGCGTGCTGTTGCGCTTGTCCCTTTTGAAGTGCTGCTGAAAGTGGGTTCTCATGCCCTCTTTTGGAACATTCAGCACTAACCCTCCAGTGATCGTGTGAAAGCCACCTTTTCTCCTAAAAAAGTTGAAAAGTGAGACAACTTTGGGTTTATTATTGGGTTCTTCATTCAGGAGGGCTCGGAACTGCAAACTTCAAGGCTCAGTTTTTGCATTTCTTTGAGAAAGCCTCCCAGATGTTCTCGGTGAGGAGAATGCAGTGTTGTCCTGTCGTGTTTCTGGGCAACCACAGAGTCACAGCACATCAGGGATTGGAAGGGACCTTGAAAGTCCAATCCCCATGCTGCAGCAGGACCACCTAGACCAAGTTGCACAGGAACATCTCCAGGTGGGTTTTAAATGTGTCCAGAGAAGGAGACTCCAGAACTCCCCTGGGCAGCCCCTTCTAGGGCTCTGTCACCCTCACCGCGAAGAAGTTCCTTCTCACACTGATGTGGAACCTCCTCTGTTCCATCTCACACCCACTACCCCTTGTCCTGTCACTGGGTGCCCCTGAGCAGAGCCTGGCTCCATCCTCCTGACACCCACCCCTCATGTATTTATAAGCATTAATGAGGTCACCTTCAATCTCCTCCAAGCTCAGGAGACCCAGCTCCCTCAGCCTCTCCTCACAAGGCAGGTGTTCTCCTTCCTTTGTGGCTCTGTGCTGGGCTCTCTCCAGTAGCTCCGTGTCCTTCTGGAACTGAGGGGCCCAGAACTGGACACACGATTCTCCCCAGTCACGTTTCTCAGAAGTGGTGGAACAGCTGGGGCAGGGGGACTGGACTGGATGATCTTTCGAGGTCCTTCCAATCCCTGATGTTCTGTGATTCTGTGGGGTTTGTATTTCCCTGTGGACAAGAGGAGGGTGTCCTTTCCCTCCGGGGAACAGCTCTCCCAGAAACCTTGGAGAACTGGTTCCCCTCAATTCGATGGCAACTTCCATCCCCAAAGAAAAATGTTCATGGAGCTTGAAACTGCCAAAGGAAAAAGAGGAGGTGGAAACTGCAGCGAGGGACTGTAGCATCGCTCCTCGTCCTGTAGGTTCAGGCCCCTTTAGCAGCATCTTCCTCGCTCTGCTGTCCGCGGTGTCTGTGTCCTGGAGGGTTGTCTTCTTCCCCCCCTCCTTGTCGATCCACGCACCTGCGAACGCGCGGCTGCTGCCTGCCGCGCCCCCGCCCCCGGGAAGGAACGATCCCCTTTGTCCCGGGATACGCGAGCGGAGAAAAGCCCCCCGCGCGGAGTCGGGGCCGTTTCGGGGGCTGCAGGAAGCCGGGTTCGCTCCGTTGCCCTCTAGTGGGCTCGCAGCACGGCTGCGCTGGCATCGGGCAACCGCTGGGCTTCTGCCTCTTTGTGTGCGGTTCCTCGTCCCTGGAGCAGCCCGACGCTGGTGTCCGCTCTGCGGTTTCTACAGCTGGGTGGACTGGGCAACGCAGGAGTGTCCTGATGGAGTCGTGAGTGGTGACACCTGGGAGATGGAGTCTCCTTCTGTGGAGACATTTAAAACCTGCCTGGACGTGCTCCTGGCTCTGGCCAGCCTGGTCTAGGGTGGGGTGTCCCTGCCCATGGTGGGGGGGTTGGAACTGGAGGATCCTGTGGTCCCTTCTAACCCTGACTGACTGTGTGACTTGGTCTGGGTGATCCTACCAGGGGGACTGGACTGGATGATCTTTGGAGGTCCCTTCCAATCCCTAATGATTCTATGACTTGGTCTAGGTGATCCTGCTGGGGCAGGGGGATTGGACTGGACGATCTTTCAAGATCCCTTCCAATCCCTAATAACTGGATCCAGGGGATCCTGCTGTGGTGGGGGGGATTGGAAGGGATGATCTTTCAAGGTCCCTTCCAACCCCTACTGTTCTGTGGTTCTGTGTTTCACATCCTGAACTTGCTGACATCACCAGGCACAGCAATGCCAGCAGAGCCGACGAGCGCCCAGCACCTCTCAGCGCGCGTCCCCACCGCTGCCGCGTTCGATGACGCTGGGCAGACAGCACTGGGACTGATGGGGTCTAACTGGCGTCTGCCAACACGAAGAGCGCGACTCATTCCATTGCGGGATGTTTCAGCGAACACAGCGGTGAGGTGCGTTAGGCAGAGGGAGTCAGATTCGTACGAGACATTCCGTGGGAAGGAAGAAGGGACAATGATGCTGGTGTAGCGAAAAGATCGTGATATTAGTGGTGGCCTTTTGTGAATAATAAAACCCCAGAGTGAACCAAAGCTGGAGGCAAAGGTTGTGGTTTTGAATTGCTCCCTTTTGAGATGGTCATCCCTGCTGGCCTTGTGTGTCTGGTGGATTGCAGAGCAGCTCTTGGCTCTGCTAGGACCTTCAGAACTACTTCTAAAGCACCTCAGTGTCGACAGGCCAGGTCCTGGAGATACTGGGAGTGCTGACAGCCCTTTTGTGGTGAGGGCTTGGTGGAGGGGAGGTGGCCACGGGGTCCCACTCTGCTGGCTGGGTGGAGGAAGAGAGGTTCCCCAGAAGTGTCAGGTTTGGTGGTGGGAAAGAGGAGGCCAAGCTGAGGCCATCAGGGATGGAGACAGCCCGGGCATCTGGAGGTGAAGATGAATTGGCTGCTCCTGTAAGAGGCCCTTTAGCAGAATCTATTGAAATGAACTGGAATGTGGTTTACAGGTCCTGTCCAGTGCCCTGGGCTGGGTGCTGTGGCTTGCCATGACCAGCTCCCTGCTGCCAGGTAGGCGCAGCCAAAGCTCATCAGGCTGATGGAGGGGAGGTTGGGGTGGGCACAGGTGGGGTGATTGGACCCTCAGCTGATGCTCATTTGGGAGTCATTATATGTGAGGAGAGGTTGGGCTGTGCCTGTGCAGAGGGAGTTGAGGCTGCTGGAATGAGCTGGTGGTTGCTGGAGCAGTTTTCATACCAATGTGGTGAGTTTGTTCTTGGCCTGTGCGGAACCTTCTGTGAACCAGAGGACTACCAGAGGACTGCATCTCTTTGCTGAGCTGTTGAGTTGTGGTGGCCACCAGGGAGGTGATGAGAATCACAGGTATGTGCTGGGAGCTGCTGGGGTCGTGGTTGAGACTGTGTGTGTGAAGAAGGAAGGGCAGGACTTTGGTCTTATGAATGCAGAGCTTTGGCCAGAGCCCAGACCCTGGTGGGGCCTGTGGTAGGTTCTCCTAAAGGCAGCTCAGCCACAGCCCTCTGGAAGTGCAGAGTGAATGAGCTCCCTGGCAGACAAGTGGGGAAAGTGAAGGTTTCCTGGGTTTGTGTGTGATGGAGGTGGTGGTGACCGGAGGGGTGAGAGGGGCATGTGGCACGTGGGCACCACTGTGTCTGTGCTTTCTGCTCGTGCTGATGTAGCCTTGCCCTAGAGAACCGAAGGACACTTGCAGGTTGTACAGGACGTGCAGTGGTGTGGGCGCCGCTTCACGCGGTGGTTGTGGTGAGCTGTGGCTGTGGGCTCTGTGGGCTGTCGGCGTGGTGTGCCGCATCTAACCGCGTGCAGGGGCTGTGGAGTCTCCTTCTCTGGAGATGCTTGGAGCCCCCCTGGCCATGTTCCTGCGTGACTTAGTCTGGGTGATCCTTCTCTGGCAGAGGGGTTGGACTGGATTAACTTGTAGGGTGGGGTGGATGGCTGGACTTGGTGATCCCAGGGGTCTTGTCCAACCAGAGTGACTCTGTAGGATCAAAGAAACCAAAGGTTGCTCCAGGCTGGTTGCTGCTGCTTCTTACGTGGAGTTCAAGTGCAGCTCCCAACGGAGTTCTGGGCTTGGAAAAGGAGGGACTGTCTGCGTGTCTGACACGTGCTGACCTCGCACAGCATCGACCGGGAAGGAGAGGAGGGGCAAAAGCTTCACAGGGCGTTTGGAGGTGGCTGCAGAGTCCTGGCCCGCGGGGTGGCTTCAGGTCCGGCATCAATTCAGCGGCAGAGGGAGATCGCGGCTCGGGCGACTCGGGCACCCGTGCAGAGGAGATGAGGGCTCCCTTGCGGATGCGCGTGGCGAGCGCGGGGAATAGAACGCAGCTCTGCGCTCTGCTTGGGCAATGACTCACTCCCTCTGGTGGGAACATTTAATTCTGAACGTGTGATGCTGCCTTCTCCTCCTCCTCCTCCTCCTCTTGCATCCAGCCCCCCCACCAGATCGCATTCATCTCGCTTCGCGTGACATCTGCTCCGTGAGCTACAGAGCAGCGCTCTGGTTTCTATGGCAGCTGCTGTAGCCAGCAGACCCACAGGCCAGGCGGGAGAGGAGGAGGAAAAAGCCCACGGTGGCCACGTTCAGGTGCACCACAGGCATTCAGTTGCCACTGGCCAAGAGGCACCTCAGCCTTTGGAGAGGGTGCCTCAAGGGTAGGTTGCTCCTATGGCCAAGAACTGTGCTGGGCATCCAGAGCTGGGGGCATTTGGCTCCTTGTCCAGCACAAAGTGCCTGAAAAAGCGAGTGGAGGAGGTGAAGAGCAGCAGATGGTTGGTCTTTGCTTGGTTTCCTTTTGCCTTCACAGAATCATCAGGGATTGGAAGGGACCTTGAAAGATCACCCAGTCCAATCCCCCTGCCACAGCAGGATCCCCTAGATCCAGTCACACAGGAACAGGGTCAGGTGGGTTTGAAATGCCTCCAGAGGAGGAGACTCCACAACCCCTGTGGGCAGCCCCTTCCAGGGCTCTGTCACCCTCACTGGGAAGAAGGTCCTTCTCACACTGATGTGGAACCTCCTCTGTTCCAGCTCACACCCACTGCCCTGTGTTCTGTCACCAGATGCCCCTGAGCAGAGCCTGGCTCCATCCTCCTGACACCCACCCCTCACATATTTATAGACATTCATGAGGTCACCCCTCAGTCTCCTCCAAGCTAAAGAGACCCAGCTCCCTCAGCCTCTCCTAGTCAGGGAGGTGCTCCACTTCCTTCATCCTGTGTAGGTCCCCAGTTTTGCTGCAAATGGTCCTTGGCTTATCAGATGGTGGAAATGCAGATGCCAGACCTAGGATATAAGACCGAGGTGTCTATTTATAACAGAGTTTGCCCTCAGAATTAGCAGGTCTTGTCGGAAACGAGAGGCTAATGCCAGTGCAAGCTACACCTGTGTAGCTGTGGGGTGTTTTTATTTTAAGCACGCTTCTTCCTTGATTTATTCTGGCTCCAAGTTCATTATGAGGCCTGAATTAGCATCCTGCTGTATCTTCTGCTGCCTCTTCGCACCTCCGTCCCCCCCAGGTACAACCACCAGGTGTCTGAATAAAACACAGAGCTGCCACCTTCTTCTAAAGAAATTATTTACTTAATGGAGTCAGAAGATGATCTGTGGGTTTTGTCACTGAGGTTGCAGGGTCATGGCCCGTGTGCCAGCACTTGCCACGGGGCATCACTGCTCTGAAATGTCACAGAATCGCAGAGCGTTAGGGACTGGAAGGGACCTTGGAAGATCATCCAGTCCTATCCCCCTGCCAGAGCAGGGTCTCCTACATCTAGTTGCACAGGATCGTGTCCAGGTGGGTTCTGAACGTCTCCAGAAAAGGTCCTGTGCTTGGAACCCTTGTGATGGTGTCTTACCGTTCTCTTCCCAGTGATGGTGACCAAGCACCTGAAGGGGCTGCCCAGGGGAGTCATGGAGTCTCCTTCACTGAGGTCTTGTGTACAAGTTGTAGAAACATGGAATCATTGAGGTTGGAAAAGACCTTTAGGATCATAGAGTCCAACCATTAACCCAACTGTCTCAAGCCCACCCCTAAACCCTGTCCCTAAGCTCCACATCTACACGACTTTGAGACGCATCCAGGGGGGATGATGATTTAAGCCCCTCCCTGGGCAGCCTGTTCCAAGGACTCATGGCCATTTCCATGAAGAAGTTTTCCCTAATGTCCAACCTCAACTACCTTTGGTGCAACTTGAGGAATTCCTCTTCCCAGTTCCATTTCCTCTTCTCCTAGCTGGAGTGTTGTGTCCAGCTCTGGGCCCCTCAGTGCCAGAAGGACACAGAGCTGCTGGAGGGTGTCCAGCATAGAGCAAAGAAGTGGAGCCCCTCCTTTATGAGGAGAGGCTGAGGGAGCTGGGTCTCTTGAGCTTGGAGGAGACTGAGGGGTGACCTCATTAATGTCTATAAATGTGTGGTGGGTGGGTGTCAGGAGGATGGAGCCAGGCTCTGCTCAGGGGCATCTAGTGATAGGACAAGGGGCAGTGGGTGTGAGCTGGAACAGAGGAGGTTCCATATGAAGATGAGAAGGACCACCTTCAAGGTGAGGGTGACAGAGCCCTGGAAGGGGCTGCCCAGGGGGATGTGGAGTCTCTTTCTCTGGAGAGGTTTTAAACCCATCTGGCCATGTTCCTGTGTGACTTGGTCTGGGTGATCCTGCTGTGGCGGAGGGGTTGGACTGGATGGTCTTTCGAGGTCCCTTCTGATGCCTAGTGAGTCTGATTCTGTGGCTCTATGAAACAGACCGTGTTTGAGCTGTACCTTCAGCACACGCTCATCCCTACAGGCAGGGGTGGTTGGACACCTAAAGGTGTGGTTAGTGTTTCATTCTACATTGAGTTTTGCCTCCCTCACTCAAGTAGAACATGTTTCTTCCCAACATTTCTATGGTATCTTTGTAGACTAGGCAGGGCAGGAAACCAGCTCTGTTCTTCAGAGGACATCACAGTGATGAGGGCCTGCGTGGTGGCTTCTGTTTCACAGTGAGACAAAGGGGGAAATAGTGTGTGTTTGTGTGGGGAAAGAGCAGAGGGACCCTGAGACGGGGAGGGCTTGTGCTGCCCAGTTGCTGATGGCTGCGAGATTGCTCCCCAGCACCAGTTCCCTGATGATCCTGGTGAGGTGGGGTCTGCTGCCACACTGCACTGGTGCTGCACTGTCACCCCATGGGAGGTGATACCTGCCTTGAGGGGCTTCATGGCAAAGAGCAAGTGTTTCTGCTCTGCTCTAATCAGAGTCACAGAACATTAGGGGTTGGAAGGGACCTCGAAAGATCATCCCGTCCAGTCCCCCTACCCAGCAGGATCACCCAGACCAAGTCTCACAGGATCAGTCCAGGTGGGTTGTAAATGTCTCCAAAGAAGGAGTCTCCACAACCCCCTGGGCAGCCCTTTCCGGTGCTCTGTCCCCCTCACTGGGGGGAAGGTCCTTCTCATGTAGATGTGGAGCCTCCTCTGTTCTAACGGGCACAGATGCTTTAGTGGAGGGCTGGAGGAGACAAGAGAGCTGAGTGGGGCAGCACAAGAAGCAAAGCTTGGGTAGGAGTGTCTTCCCAGCATCTCATGAGTGGGACCTTGGTGGGAGTTTCTCTGGGCCAGTTCTTCCATGGGTTAGGAGACCACAGCGGCCTCTCAGCATCCCCTGGTTCTCCTGTCTCTCTATCTGCTCGGCCCTGCTGAACACCCTGCGTGGGGCTGACCTCTGTGTGAGGTGGGGTGCTGTTGGTGCTTCGCTGCGCAGCGCCCAGTCACTTCATCGCGCCCGTACGACCGAGGTGGGTGTCGCGGAGAACATTTGTGGTTCAGGAGCTAAACGGGCCGTCAAGCAGAGCACCCGCGTGGAGCAGGCACAGCGCGCAGGAGGAGCTGCTCTGCTCCTTCTGTAAGAACTAAGTCATTAAACAGCCAGCGTCCCTCCTGGCACCTTCTTCCCCTTCCTTCTGGAGGAGATGGGAAATGTGGTCGGCCTCCAGTAGGTTGGTTTGGCTAGTGACCACCACCAGCGTGACTTTGGCAGCTGCAAGACCCAGATACCCAGCTCTGACTAGCTTATCCATGGCATCTGGGTCTGGATCTTGTGTGACCTGGTCTGGCCAGCGTTGCTTCTTGGAGAATCTTGTCCAAAGAGTTGTGGTTGGTCTGCTGCTTGCTTCTCAGATTGTTATTTACTCTTCTTATTTGCCTTATTCTATCCTTTGTGGTCTTGAAACTACAGGTTGGGATTGCATCACTGGGGAGGAGTGACAACGTCTGTAAGGGGTGACCCAACACCCACCTGTATTGATTATTTGCATCAGGTTCCACAAGGGTGATCAGAAGGCTAGAGCAGCTCTGCTGTGAGGACAGGCTGAGGGAGCTGGGGCTCTTCAGCTGGAGAAGAGAAGGCTCCAGGGGGATCTTGTAGCAGCATCTGAAGGGGGCCACAGGAGCAGCTCTGCTGTGAGGACAGGCTGAGGGAGCTGGGGCTCTTCAGCTGGAGAAGAGAAGGCTCCAGGGGGATCTTGTAGCAGCATCTGAAGGGGGCCACAGGAGCAGCTCTGCTGTGAGGACAGGCTGAGGGAGCTGGGGCTCTTCAGCTGGAGAAGAGAAGGTTCTGGGGGGATCTTGTAGCAGCATCTGAAGGGGGCTACAGGAAAGCCTGAGAGGTGAGGACAGGCTGAGGGAGCTGGGGCTCTTCAGCTGGAGAAGAGAAGGTTCTGGGGGGATCTTGTAGCAGCATCTGAAGGGGGCTACAGGAAAGCCTGAGAGGGAGTTTTTGTGAGGGACTCTAGTGACAGGATAGGACAAGGGAGATGGCCTCAAGCTAGAAGAGGGGAGGTTTAGATGAGATTTCAGAAATAAATCCCTCCCTGTGAGGGTGCTGAGGCCCTGGAACAGGCTGCCCAGGGAGGTTGTGGCTCCTTCATCCCTGGAAGCGGTCAAGGCCAGGTTGGATGGGGCTGTGGGCAGCCTGGTCTAGTGAGAGGTGTCACTGCCCGTGGCGGGGGGTTGGAACTCTGTGACCTCCGAGGTCCCTTCCAGCCAGAATCATTGTGTGATCCTCCGTGGTTTGGTTCCTGAGAGGCGCTGCACTCTGTGGTTTGGCAGCGTGGTGACAGCCCAGCCCATCGACCCGCTGAGAGCAGGAAGGAGATCTTCCAGCTTCCTTCGTGCTCGGCTTGGGAGCGCGTTGGCCGAGCTCTGGTGGGAGGGGAGAGGGCAGCTCCTCGCCTGTGGAAGCCCACGTGCCGGGTGGGCTGTGCTCTCGTGGCGCTCTCCTCGAGCACCCTTCTGCAGCAGTGCGGTGCTCGCTAAGAATACTCCAGTATTTTTAGTTGTCGAGGACAAATCGGACTGAGCCGCACGTTCCCCTCGTGAGGAAGAGTGAGGAGTTTGTGTTCATTAACTCGGGGCCATCTGGTGCAGACGTGCTGCAGTCTGTGAATCAAACAGGCAGCAGACTCCAGGGCTCAGAGGAACCGCCAGAGCCGGTCTTTGGGGGGCTTGGGGGTGCGGGGAGGAGGAAGAGGGCAGTCGGGTGGGGTTTGCTGTCTCAGGTGGGCTCTGCTCTGCTCCACGTGTCGGGGTTTGACGTGCTGCCCTAAAGCTGTGTCCCAGGCTCTGCCCGAGTTACCTTCAGGGGCTGGTCTGCTGTTAAAGGCACCCTGGCTTGTACCAGAAATCGTGTGGCCAGCAGGGAGCAGGGAGGAGATTGTCCCCCTGTGCTCACCAGTGGGGAGGTGACACCTTGAATGTTGTTTCGTGCTGGGGCCCTCACTGCAGGAAGGACATCGAGGACCGGAGTGTGTCCAGAGAAGGGCTTGTGAAGGGTCAAGAGAACAACTGCTGTGAGGAGTAGCTGAGGGGAGTGGGCTTGTTTAGCCTGGAGAAAAGGAGGCTCAGAGGAGACCTTCTCACCCTCTGCAACAACCTGAAAGGAGGAAGGAGCACAGAGGAGGACAGACTCTTCTCCCTGGTGGCAAGTGGTAGGACTGGAGGAAGCAGTCGCAAGCTGTGCCATGAGCAGGAGCTCTTCTCACCTTTGCTCTTATCACTTATGCACTTACTACCTTTGAGTAAAAGCACTGAAACTGGAGGTCCTGACTCTGTCCTACAGGACTTCCAACCCTAGTGATTCTGTGAAGTCCTCTCCGATGGTCTTGGTACCTTTCTCACCCAAGTGTCTCCAGACTTCCTTCATCCTACCTGTGTGTTTTCTTCTGGGCTCTGCCTTCACGTCCTCAGGCTCCCATCTGTCCTGTTGGCACTGGTAGCCAGGTGGTCTCACAGGCTGGGAAGATCCATTTTAGAGCTGACATAAACTTTGAGAAGGTCCAAAGTCTGCAAAGCTCTGGAACCCTGTGAGTTCATCACAACATGACTCTGGCTCCTCCTGGCTGCACAGATTTGTGCTCTCATCTTTCATCAGTGTCTTTAGTTCACTTGTTCCTTTACACTTGCTGAAGTCTCTCCAACATTCTTTGTGTTCTGGGAACACAGCTCCTGACATGAAACCTCCTCAGTTTTCTGAGGATGCATCTGTGACTTGGTTTCCCTTTTGGTTCTTCTTCCCTTGGTTCTTTGGCTCTTCTTTCCCTGCAGGGTCTGGAGGATGTATGTTGTCCTCACAGATGCTGAGTAAGAGGTGGGCACAGGCTGGGCAGGTGTGGCTGGACTGAACACAACTGCTGAGAATGGTCTTACTGGGAGTGAGGACTGGCAGACTAGTGATCACCCTTGGGTGCTGCACCTGCAGTCTGGGAAGTCCATGGGCACAGGAACCCTGAACGCTGGAGGACGGGACAGAGAAGGAGCTGCTGCTAAGCAGTGATGAGAACTCTCTTGCCTCTGAGGTAGGGAAGGCTTGAGTTCAGTGCACGTGGGGTTCGTTCTGTGGTGGTGGAACAGCAGAAAGGGTCAGAGCTGTGTGCTGGCCCCAAGGCCGAGTCGTCGGTTTGTGTAGCCGCTCTAACGCAAGCAGAGGAACCGGTATCGGGACTATTTTCCACGGCTCGTTAGGACAGTTGGTGCTGAGGCAGATACCAGAGTCTCTGAGGTGCCACGGGCCACCCAGCTGCACCAGGGCCCCAGACCATGTCCTGGCTCTGCTTAGTTCACTCACATAAGCACAACCTTTGGGGCTGGAGGGTGCTTTACGTGGCCAGAATGGATGTGTGAGGACACTTTGCCTTCCAGCCTCCATCCCCACAACAGCACTGTTGTGCACTGCTCCTGTACCAGGCTGTCTTGTTCTGAGCAGACCATCTGTGTCACTGCAGACATCTGCTTCGTCCTGTCTTCAGTGCCTTTTTCTCTTCCATGCATCAGGAAGGGTAAAATCTCCAAGGACTGGTAGTCAGGGGCTGGATGAGATTCCCTGTGGCATCTGACATGATGCCTGTGCTTAGGCAACTATATCCTGCAGTCAGACTTTATTGTCTTTAAAGGGCTTCAGAAACGTTCTTGTAAATGCCCACGTTGAAGTTTCTTGAGGGGGGTTGTGGAGTCTCCTTCTCTGGAGATGTTTAAAGCCCACCTGGACATGCTCCTGTGTGACTTGGTCTGGGTGGTCCTGCTGTGGCAGGGGGATTGGCTGGATGATCTCTTGAGGTCCCTTCCAATCCATGATGTTCTATGATTCTGTGACTTGGTCTAGGGGTTCTGCTCTGGCAGGAGGACTGGACTGGATGATCTTTTGAGGTCCCTTCCAATCCATGATGTTCTGTGACTTTAGTCTAGATGATCCTGCTCTGGCAGGGGGATTGGACTGGATGATCTTCCAAGGTCCCTTCCAGTCCCTGATGTTCTGTGATGCTGTGTGAGTTGTGTTTGTTGTATCTCTAATGGAGTTCACCAGCTTCTAGTCTAACGGTTGTGTCCATCCTAGCAAAAGGCAGAATTCAGTGTCCCCATAACTGTGTGGGACTGGAGGCTGGTCTTTGTGCTGGGTTGTGGGCCCAGGAACATGTTGGCCACTGCTGCAGTCAACCTGCAAACAAGAATCATAGAATCATTAGGGTTTGGAAGTGACCTCCAAAGATCATCTGGTTCAATCCCCCCACCACAGCAGGATCACCTCGACAGAGCTACGAGAAGGAGAAGATCCGGGTCTGGAGTCAGTCACAGACTTCATGAGACCACCCCACCCCCAGAAAATCCATCCTTACTATCTGAAGGGAAGGAGAGCAGAAGCAGTCACTTGTGAGCAAAGATGGTGTTTCCATGACAATACCCCCATCAGCAGAGGATCCGCGTGGCGGAAGCCCGTCTGTCCTGCCGGGCGGTGTTTTGATGTGTTTGGAAAGGCGAGGTCACACTCCAGCACGGTGTCACGTCTGAGCGAGCCGGGGGACTCTCAAGGGTCTCCTGGAATTACTTGTGTGAATGGGACCCGGTCAAAGGAGGTAACAGGGCTGCACAGCCCCCTGGTGTCCTCACTCTGTTCTCTTGGAGCCTTCTCGTCGGCACGGCCATCCCAGCTCTGCCGCCTCGTTTCCTGCCTGACCCGGTCGCCCTGCTCTGCCGTCGAGGGCCCTGCTGTAAGCTCGGCAGCGCTTTCACGTGCCGGCGAGGGAAGCGCCTGCTCACTCATCCCCTCTGGGGGCTCAGGTTTCCCTTCCGTGGAAGTCTCTCTCTCAGCACTTTGTGCCAAGCTCTCAGGGTGCCCCTTGGCCCCTCTTCTTGCCTCTCTCGCTCATTCACGCAGAAACTGGGTGGCTCTTGGGCTCCAACAGCCTGTGTGTCAGGTCACCACCTCCATAGGATGAGGCGACTTGTCGCCATCTTCCCTTGATGGTTGTCTCAAAGTTGTGCTGGTCCCGTTCTCTCTGGGTTTGCTCTTTCCTCTTCAGTCTCATGACGCTTCCCTTTGAGTCGTCACCATTTGGATGCTGATAACGTGAGAGATTCTGATCCTTTCGTGCTGCCTGGCTGTTACTTCGGGTCTTTGTTGACCCCCTCTATGGCTTCTTTGCACGGCGAGTGCGGCAAGTTAACAGCAGGGCTTGGCAAAGAGGAAATTGTGGAGTCAGACTGGTTTGGGTTGGAAAAGACTGTGGAGATGGCTTCATACCAAACTCTGTGCCATGGGAAGGGACATCTCTCGCCAAACCCATCCAGCCTGGCTTTGAACACTGCCAGGGATGGAGCAGCCATGGCCTCCATGGGCAGCCTGTTCCAGTGCCTCAGCACCCTCACTGGGAGGAATTTCTGCACCAGATCTCATCTAAGTCTCCCCCTTTTAGTTTGAAGCCATCCCTCTTGTCCTATCACTAGAGTCCATCATATAAAGTCCCTCCCCAGCTTTCCTGTCGCTCCCTCAGGTACAGAAAGGCTGCTGTGAGGTCTCCCTGGATCTTTCTTTTGTCCAGGCTGAACAGCCCTCGTTCCCTCAGCCTGCTGTCACAGGAGAGGTTCTCCAGCCCTCTGGTCATCCTCATGTCCCTTCTCTGCACTCTACCCAACAGTTCCTTGACCTCCTTGTACTGGGGACGCCGGGACTGGTTGCGACACTCCATTGTTGCTGTGGAAGGAGCACTAAAGGGTCATTGCAGCTCTTGACTTTGCTGTGAGATGACTACATCGGAACTTCGCAACCCCCACAACCTGATCCAGCCCCCAGAGTGCCCTGGCTCACCCCCACGGCCACTGCAGTTTGCCATTTGCTCCCCACGCTCGGCGCTGCTGCGGTCTCACGGGGGTGATCTGGTGCCGCGTGGAAGCGACGCGGTCGGGTGCGATCCTCAGCCCCAGAGAAGCACCTCGGGAAGCGAGCTGCCCTCTGGTTTCCCTGGGCTCGCAGAGAGGCTCCTTGTGCCTTCTCGGGGAGACCTGCTAACTCCCAGTCTCTGGGAGCAGAGACCTCGGGGGGCTGCAGGGGATGAAACAGGTGACTTCCATAGCTCTGCACTTGCCCTTCTTTCTGCTCCTGTTGCTTTCAGAAACTGCATCGTGTGTCGGAGCACAAAAAGGGGAGTTTTATTGGGTACTGGTGTCGGTTTGACTCGCGTTCTGTCCCTTTCCACCCTCCTGGCTCTCATGTTTAGCTCTGCACACTTCCCAGAGAATCACAGAATCATCAGGGTTTGGAAGGGACCTCGAAAGATCATCCAGTCCAGTCCCCCTGCCAGAGCAGGACCACCCAGACCAAGTCACACAGTCACTCAGGGTTAGAAGGGATCACAGGGTCATCCAGTTCCAGGTAGATTACTCTTGGCTTCCAAACATCCCGTCTCGGAGCGTCGTCTCGTTGCCTCCCATCCACCCTGGCCAGGAGTCTGACTGCAGCGGCTGTAGCCTGGGCTTCTGAGTAGCTCTGTTGGGGCTCCTGGGAACCAAATGCGATCAGACTGGTGGCTCTGGAACGAGAGGAGCTGTGGACAGTGTGTCCTTGCCACAAGGAGAGAGGGGTTTGTGGTGCCAGCTCTGTGTGTCCTTCCTCTGGAGCGGCCTCTTTAGGCCATACCTGGAGCACAGCAGGTCCTGCTGGCTGCTCTCTCTCAGAACCTTTGGACCACCTCGCTGGCCTAGGTCAGCTCTTGGTGGGGAGCAGCCCAGCCCAGAGCCCCTAGGCAGAGGGCCAGCTGCCTGCGTGCGGGATGAAGACTACGATGGGTGCTGTGAAGGTCACGGGGAAAACCCCCTGACCTTTTGCCTCTCATGTTCTAAACATCACCCTGGGAAACACTTGGAGCCGCCTCCAGGCATCTGAGATGAGCATTTGCTCTCTGGTTTGCCGAGTGACCAACTGTTTAGCACAGCCACTAGCCCACTTGTGTCAAACAGCTCCCCACGCAGTGTTGGAGGAGAGGAGAGGTGAGGTTCTGTCTGAGCCCAGCAGAAGCCCCTCCACGCAGCCCTTAGGCTCGTGGTGATGCGTCAGCTTCCCCCAGCATCACAGAGAAAAGGCTGGGCAGAAGTGGAGACACCACCACCGCCACCAGGTTACGACGGGATCACATCCAATGTGTGGTGAAAGGTCTAATGATCGTTTCCTAAGCTGCTCAGGCTGTCTGTTTGGTCTTCCTTCTGCATTTCTGAAGCAGGATACAGTTTATTTTCCTCCCCTCCATTTTCCCCCCCCATGAACCCTATTTCCAGACTCTCTACTGGGTTTAGTAACCATAGCGATGGGATCGATGCACTGTCCTGGTTCACAGTGGTGCCCAAATAGGTGCCCGGCTCTGTGTGAGTCCTAGGACAAGGTGGGGGTTCCCTGCCACCGTAACGAGGTGCCTGTGGGCTCTGTTAGGGAAGTCACTCCCACTTGGGCTCTGTGACATCGAGCCCAAGCATCTTGGGAGACGCGTTTGTGCTTCCCAAGGGCGCAGGCAGAGGGGGGGGCTGTTGTGTGGAGGGAGGGCGCACGGGCAGCGCTGTCTCTTCCCAGATACGAAGGAGAGGCACTAATACCTCTTACTCTCTCACATCCTCCAAAGCCCTGAAGTGTCTGTAGACAAAGAGAAGCCCCACAACAGTGCGGGGAGCTTCTGCCTCTCCGAACAAGAGCCTGCTCCTGTGCTTGGGCGGCCCTTATGGGGACCGGTGTCGCTCTGCTCGTGTCCTAAGGGAAACAACAAAAGCTGCAAGAGCAAGGAAGGAAAAACCCACCAACTCTCCTCTTGTGGTCGTAACGCTCTGCTGCGGCGGGTACCTGCCTCCCTCGAGCTCGTTCAGCCTTCTGTGCGTTGATTGTGCCTGTTGGAGCTTTGTGCAAAGATAATCGGGCGCTTTCTAGAGGACAGACAGAAACATCTGGGTGTCGACCCTGCTGCAGGAGGAGCTGAACATCAGGGGTTGGAAGGGACCTCAAAAGACCATCCAGTCCAATCCCCCTGCCACAGCAGGATCACCTAGACCAAGTCACACAGGAACATGGCCGGGGGGTTTGAAACGTCTCCGCAGGAGGGGACAACATCGGGGTTGAGCAGCACGTTCCAACTCCTGTGTGACTTGGTCTGGGTGACCCTGCTGTGGCAGGGGGATTGGACTTGGATGATCTTTCAAGGTCCCTTCCAATCCCTACTGATTCCATGATTCTATGACTTGGTCTAGGGGATCCTGCTGTGGCTGGGGGTTGGACTAGATGAGGAAGAGGCTGAGGGAGCTGGGTCTTTTTAGCTTGGAGGAGACTGAGGGGCAACCTCATTAATGGGTGGGTGTCAGGAGGATGGAGCCCGGCTCTGCTCAGTGGCATCTGGTGATAGCACAAGGAGTTATGGGTGTGCGCTGGAACACAGGAGGGTCAAGATAAATATGAGAAGGGCCTTTCTGGGGTGGTTGTGGTGTCTCCTTCTCTGGAGACACTTAGAACCCGCCTGGATGTGTTCCTGTGTGACTCGGTCTGGGTGATCCTGCTGTGGCAGGGGGATTGGACTGGATGATCTTTTGAGGTCCCTTCCAATCCCTGGTGATTCTCTGGGCTGTTGTATGTTGTTGGGATCATGTGGCACGATGGGGGAGCATCAAGAGTCTAGATTTATGTGTAGATTTGCACTGGAATCGTGGTGTTTTCCTCTGTGCACCATGTTCTTCCCAGTCCTCTGACACAAGCAAGAGGAGCTCGATTGGTGTCAGCACCGCATCCTCCTCCGACAAACGCCAACCGCTCCGCGCCCCGCGAGCAGTGTCTCACCTACTGAGATTTCAACTTTGAGCTTTGGGCAGTTTCTCTAAAAGAAAAGACTGCTGATCCCTTTTGCAGATGGAAACCATGTTTCCAGGAATAAAAGGCTCTAGGAGGGATTTGGACCATCAGCAAATCAGAGACCTAAATTAGATTTCCCTGAAAATTTTGCTCAGAAATATTTCTGGACCAAAAAATGTGGTTTTTAACTGAGGGAAATGTTCCTCAAGGGAGTGAGCTTTCTATCTTTGGATCATGGAGCAGCTAAAAAAAAACCCGCTTGAGGCTGTGATTGTGTATCTGTGCGTTGACATATGTGCTTGTGCTGCATAAACAACCATCATCGAGATTTTAGCTTCTTCAGGAAAGTTCTTAAAAATATCCGTGGGGCGAGAGAAGATTGAACAGCAGAGCTTCTGCTTGACTTCATCCGGGGTTTCTTCTGCCTTGCTCAAGTATTTTGTGGCTAGCTGCGCTTTTCACTGGAAGCCTTAGCTGCTGGCCCTTGGCTGTGTGTCGGAGATGCCCCATTGCAAAAGCCAGCTGCTGACTCAGGACTCTCAAACTGAAAAGAGTCTGAGTTGGGCAGGAGTAGACCTCTCATGGGTTCGCGGGGAGCCTGGAGTTTGGAGTGGAGGCGTAGCCCTGTGTCCTGGTGATGTCCTTCTGCATCACCTGCTCGTGTGCTGCCCGAACCCGCTGCTGGGGTCGGAGCCTTTGCTGCCTCGGCTGGAGCTGGGGGCTGCAGCAGGGTCCTGCTCTGCGCTTCGGGTAAGGAGCGGGGGCTCGCGCTTGGAAGGAGGTGGCTGTGTGCTGGCTTGGACTGGCAAGGAAAATGCTTTGAACTTGCCAAAACCTTTCGAAAGGCTCTTCCTTTTTAATTGCTGCCGCACCGCTTCGTGTGGCAGTGGAGGTACCTTCTGCTTTTGCAGGCTAATGTGTTTTTTTTGAGGGGGGTGAATGTTTTATGGAGAGATATTAAAGACAGAAGCTCTTCCTTTGGGCCCTTCAGTTCCAGAAGGACACGGAGCTGCTGGAGGGAGTCCAGTGTAGAGCAACAAGGATGATGAAGGAAGCAGAGCACCTCCCTTATGAGGAGAGGCTGAGGGAGCTGGGTCTCTTGAGCTTGGAGGAGACTGAGGGGTGACCTCATTAATGTCTATAAATATGTGAAGGGTGGGTGTCAGGAGGATGGAGCCAGGCTCTGCTCAGGGGCATCTAATGGTAGAACAAGGGGCAATGGGTGTGAGCTGGAGCAGAGGGCGTTCCGTATAAATATGAGAAGGATCTTCTTCCCGGTCAGGGTGACGGAGCCCTGGAAGGGGCTGCCCAGGGAGCTTGTGGACTCTCCTTCTCTGGAGAAGCTGAAGACCCACCTGGATGTGTTCCTGTGTGACTGGATCTAGGTGATCCTGCTGTGGCGGGGGATTGGACTGGATGATCTTTTGAGTTCCTTTCAAGGTGCCTTCCAATCCCTGATGTTCTTCAAGATTCCTGTACAATAAGAGGGAATCCTAATGATGGACAGATTCCTGAGTTGTAAATTCTGGCAAGAGAAATCCTAGAAATAATAACCATAGAATCATTAGGGATTGGAAGTTATTGGAATAATGACTTCCAATAACTGTGTGGTGATCAGAACCTTGGGTGTGCACTGGGCTCTGTGCAGCAGTGAGTAAGGAGGTTATAGGGAAACTAGGTTTCAATACTCTCCCTCCAGAGAAGAGATGGCTTCATTTCCCACGCAGAACCAGTGTCTTCATCCTCTTGATGTCATCCCTTCCCCTGCCTTGTTTCCCTGCCCTTTAGGAAGCAACTTTGCTAACTACAAGATTCACCCAGTGGTGGTAGTCATGCTCTTCAAAGCTGCACTTTGTCTTCCTCACCAGAGAGGAAGGTCCAGTGCTGTTTGTTTTCTGCTTCTCTTTAGTTCTGGATGTGGTGCCCATCCCTGGAGGGATTATAGAAGAGGTGGTGGAACCTGTGTTACAGGGAGATCTCCCCTAGTTAGTCCTGCTCTAGCAGCCGGGCCGCGCGAGTTCATCTCCAGAGGTCCCTTCCAACCCCACCCCTCTGTGACAGACGTGGCGCTCAGGACAGCGGTTTAGGCTTGGACTTGATGATCTTAAAGCTTATCCCACCCTGAGCGATTCCTGGTGTGAAGCAGCACGTCCACAGAGGTGCAGGCCACCTGTAGGTTGTCTCTCTTGCCTACCAGCCCTGTGCAGAGGGTTCTCATGCTCCAGGCCATCCCAAATGGTGCTGGGTGTCAAGGAGCAGTAACTGAGGTCCGTCTGTGTAGGTACCTAAACCCCGGCGTCGGAGCCCGATGCCAGTCCTGGTTTTGTAGGAAGATGCTGTATGCAAGACATGTGTCGGTGCAGCAGATGACAGCATTCCCAACGCTCCCTGATTTCCTTGGGACACTCAAGGACTTAATTTCAGAGACAGATTCTCTTCGTGAACGTAACTTGAGTGCAATCATCGCTGTACACGTCACATTAGGTTTTTCATTTACCTCATTAACCGCAGCTTCAAAATTCACGTGGTGGGATGTTGATGGAGTACCGAGCTCGGGTACCGATCAAGACTCCTTCACCACGTTCAGCAGTGGTTGGTGGGTTTTTTAAAGCTTGCAAATGTTCATCAGGTTCCCTAATTGTGCAGATCAATCACTTCTGCTTTTGCCAGAGGAAGGTTTGTTGTAGCTGGGAACAAATCACAGAATCACAGCGTCGTTTAGGCTGCAGGAGATCTACAAGATCATCCAGTCCAACCGTCAACCCAGCCCCACCCTGCTCACTAAACCCTGTCCCTCAGGGCCACATCCAGTGCCCTCCAGGGACAGTGACTCCATCCACCCCCCTGGACAGCCTGTTCCAGTGCTCTTGCAGTGAAGAAATTTTTCCTAATGTCTAATCTAAACCTCCCCTGGCACAACTAGAGGCCCTTTCCTCTTGTTCTGTCACTAGTGACTCAGGAGACATGTCCCCAGTTACCCCACACTACTGTTGCAGAAGAGGTTTGTGTCTTCTTGACACTGTGTCCCCTCTCTGTCCTCTGCTAATGTCTTGGGTGGTGTAGGAGCACTTCAAATAGCATGAGATGACTGACTTGAGGCTGCAGAACTGTGTCCTGTGGGAATTCTCTACCTGCCAGTGCAAACTTTTCCTTCTGAGTCATCTAGGAACAAATATTTTCACATCTCTGTCAGTGGTTGTGACTGTGGTCCATGGAGAAGTCACCTGTAACTCTTCAAGCTGGGACTCGTGCTCCTGGATGGCGGTGCTTCAGCTGTTGGATTCTAATAGAAGTGAAAGTGAAACCAAATGTTTCTTGATCATAGAATCATCAGGGATTGGAAGGGACCTCGAAAGATCATCCAGTCCAATCCCCCTGCCAGAGCGGGATCACCTAGACCGAGTTGCACAGGGGCAGATCCAGGGAGGGTTTTAAATGCCTCCAGAGAAGGGGTCTCCTCAGACTGTTGAAGGATTTCAGCTGTCTTCCGTGCCTGAAGCTGGGTGATGTGAATTGCTCTTTCCCCCAGCTGTTAAATACCAACCTTCCCTTTTTATGGCTCTCTAACTCGAGGTGCAGCGCACCTATGAAATTCCCCTCCATAAATAACCCACAGAACTTGCATTGGCATCTTAATATTCAGGAGGCATTAGAGGCACTGCTGATGATTCACAAGCAGCCCTGATGCTTCCCCTGCCTGCATTTGTTTTACAATCATCTTTAATTTCCTGGTCGCACACTGGCTGCCAAGGAAACACGTTTTCTGCAGTTCTGAGGGAGCGTGTCGTGTGGAATAAGCAAAACCTCTGTGGCAGCCACAGATCATCTTCTCCTGGTGCAGCGCTGTGGGGTCACCATGGAATCGGAAGGGACCTCGAAAGACCATCCAGTCCCTGCCACAGCAGGATCCCCTAGATCCACTCACTAGGGATTGGAAGGCACCTTGAAAGATCATCCCGTCCAGTCCCCCTGCCACAGCAGGATCACCTAGACCAAGTCACATCAGAACACATCCAGGTGGTTCTTGAGTATCTCCAGAGAAGGAGACTCCACAACCCCCAGGCAGCCTGTCCCAGTGTAATGATGCTCTTCTGAGGGCATATCCATGCCCCCATTGATGAGGGGTGACCTCATTAATGTCTATAAATATCTGAAGGGTGGGTGTTGGGAGGATGGAGCCTGGCTCTGCTCAGGGGCACCCAGTGACAGGACAAGGGGCAGTGGGTGTGAGCTGGAGCAGAGGAGGTTCCACATCAACATGAGAAGGACCTTCTTCTTCCCAGTGAGGGTGATAGAGCCCTGGAAGGGGCTGCCCAGGGTGGTTGTGGAATCTCCTCCTCTGGAGACGTTTCAGATCAGAACAGAGCCTGTGCAAGACCAAGCGAAGGTCTTCTCAACGTGCTCTGCCCTGGGGGGGCAGAGGGGAGTGTGCAGGTTTCCTGACCCTCTTGACTGCTGATCGTGCCCTTCCCAGTGCTCTTGTTTTGGAGTGGTGTTTCTGAAACCACCCCCCCTTGTTGCTCGTTAGCACCCAGAGGCTTGGAGCAGCCCGTTACCCCAGTTACCAGAAATACGTGGGGGAAGCATCGAGGCTGGAAATGGTCGTGTACAGAAACCTCAACCTGCATCCAGACTCCTGGAGCCAGGTTCCATCGGCTGAGTCGCGCAGGGTGTCGTAATGAACTCTTCTTCCATGACGCTGCTCCTGTGCTGCGGGGTGCTGAGGGCTGGGGAGTGTGTTCAGAACCAATCTGTAGTGTTTGCTGGTGGGAAGGTTGAGGTTGGGTCAAGACAAGCAGCTGACAGCTCACTGACCCTGCAGGTATTTCCAGTCTGTGCTGCAGCCTCAGACTACCCAACTGGTCTTGCTGTGAGATGGACAAGCATCACACAGGACTGCTGCTGTACTGTGTCCAGTTCTGGGCTCCTCAGTTCAAGAGGGATGTGGAGCTGCTGGAGACGGTCCAGCACAGGGCAACAAGGGTGATGAAGGAGGTGGAGCACTTTCCTTATGAGGAGAGGCTGAGGGAGCTGGGTCTCTTTAGCTTGCAGGAGAGGAGACTGAGGGGTGACCTCATTAATGTCTATAAATATTTGAGTGGTGGGTGTCAGGAGGATGGAGCCAGGCTCTGCTCAGTGTCATCTAAAGACAAGACGAGGGGCAATGGGTGTGAGCTGGAACAGAGGAGGTTCCACATCAATATGAGAAGGAACTTCTTCCCAGTGAGGGTGATGGAGCACTGGAACAGGCTGCCCAGGCTGGTTGTGGAGTCTCCTTCACTGGAGATGTTTAAGACCCATCTGGATGTGTTCCTGTGTGACTTGGTCTAGGTGATCCTGCTGTGTCAGGGGGATTGGGCTGGATGATCTTTCGAGGTCCCTTCCAATCCCTAATGGTTCTGTGATTCTGTTCTTACTAGTCGGGGGATCTTGGCATGCTTTTGGCCCTGCTGGGCTTTCCAGACCCTTTCCAAGCAGACTTTGGGAGCTGCCACCCTGCAGACACCGTCCCCAAACGGCAGTTTGGATGCGGCTACCCAGTTCTGGAGAGCGGGAGAGCACGAGCCAGCTGGCCTCCACCAGCAGGGTGGCTGGTTGTGGAGGTGCAAACTTTCAGTCTGCATTTTGAGCAAAGTTCTGGTGTAGAGCTCCCATCCATCGAGGTGGGATCCAGAAGAGCTACTTTTAGCCGTCACAGAGTGAGACATCTCATCTGAGCTCAGAGCCGGGTGCCTGCGGGCGTGCAGAAGCTGGGCTCCTCCAAAGGGCGCTTCATCCCACTGAATTACCAATTTGGGAAAGACCAGCAGCGGGTGATGAACGTGGTGCAGCGGGTGTCGGTGTCTATGGGAGGACAGACACCTACTCGCGGGAAGCTGATGGGAACGGAGATGGATGTGTGTCCAGCATCCAGCAAGGGCGCGAGCCCCGAGCCAGCTGGGATGGCAGGGGTGAAACTCATCCCCCTGTAAAGAGCAGCTCCAGCCCTGTATAAACCCGCTTCCCTCGCGTGGGATGTGAGCGATGCCAGAGCTCCGAAGCCGTCTGGCCGCGGCTCCAAAAGGAGCCCTTGGTGGCGGAGCGACGCGTTCGCAGCGACGGGCTTGCGCTTGTCTCAGCTCCAGAAAGTGCTGACTGGGAGATGAAAACTTTCAGCTAATTGCTGTCGCTTCCCTTTATTTTTTTAATGTTTAATTTACTTTCTCTCCCTCTGAGCTCCCACTACTGTTCTTAATTTCCTGACCAGCTTGCGCCCTTCCCCCGCGCCTCTCCGAGCATCTGTGGCCGTTTCCAACGGAGCTGCGCTACCTGCTGCTCCGGCTCTCCAACATACCCACCAGTTGGCTTGCCAAGCAGCGAACTGCCAGCCATCTGCCACCCGGATCGGCATTTGCATTGTTCCATCTGAAAATGACGCCTTCGGAATACCAAGCGGCTCTCGGCAGCAGGTTCTGCGCGCGGCCGGCATGAAGTGTGCCTCCGGAAGGAGCGCGGTGGCGGTTGGGCTTGGAGCTGGGCGGGGAAGGTTCATAGTTTGGTGCTCACCTGAGCTGGAGCGAGGTGAGGAGGTTGATAACCCTGACCTGGCAGGTGCACACTCCTTGACGCAGAAGCAGTTTAGCAGGAGCGGGCGAGAAGGAGGTGTGGAGAAGGGCAACGACGGCTGATTCCTGTGCGTCACGTCCTCCTCATAGTGGGGGTGACAGAGCCCTGGAAGGGGCTGCCCAGGGAGGTTGTGGAGTCTCCTTCTCTGGAGACATTTCAAACCCACCTGGATGTGTTCCTGTGTGACTGGGTCTAGGTGGAGATGGTCAGAAGATAGACAAGGATTCCCAGTTGGATCTTTGGATGCCAGTGGGAAGTAAGAAAGTGGAGCTGTGCCACATGACTTGGGCCTTAGGGGCAGAAGATGGGACCTGGCACGTTACTTGCCAGTGTGGATGGTCGCTTCAGGCTCTGCATTATCTGCAGAGTGTTTAATTGGCGTAGTCGGCATCAGTGCCAGCACCTGCATTGTAGGGGGTGTAGAACCTAAGTGGGGCCCTGGAGCATCCTGAGCCTCCTGGCGTGTGCCTTGGTTTGCTCAGAGCTGGGCAAGGACCCAGCTTCTGTTTTAGGAGCTTCCTTCCTGCATTATTCACGTGCCCGTGGTTTAGTAGCCCACTTAGGCAGTGTTGTGCTGGCGTGCAACACCAAGGTTGTCCTGTCTCCAGGCCCACTTAGGGTTCACGGGCAAGACGAGAGATAAGATGGCTTGTCAAGGACAGGACGGTGAGGGCGCAGGGTAACAAAGGGATCCATCAGTAGAGAAGCTCTCGGTGAGTTTCCTTCCTATCCTGAAGATCTGAGAGAGGATGGAGCTTCTTGATGGAGCTGCTACTAAAGCTCCAGAAAATAGTTGTAGTCAGGGCTGGAGGTTCCAGCTGGAAGACATGTCTTTCCTTCAGTCTCACATTAACTAGTGGAGGGTATGGATACTTGCAAAGTGGTTCTGAACAGGGACAATGACCCAGGTTGAGCTGTTGCCCGTGGGCAAACTGCTGGCTTGGAGCTGTCTGAGGTTCCTTAACCCAAACTCTTAGCTTCTCTACTTGTTAGCACTTCATGTCTTTCCCCACTCTTACGGAGGAGCTCAAGCCCCTGCTAATCCTTCCAGCTGCGTTTGCGTGTTAGCGTAAAGACTGTTTCCACTTGGCCGAGGTCATGGAGATGCCTCTTCAGAGCTGATTCCCAGCTCCTCAGCCCTCTTAAGCTCTCACATTTGAAAGCAGTTACCTCTTAGAAAATCAAGGGTGACCCATTAGGTCACGGCCTGAGGTTTGCATTTCTCAGTGAATGCATTTGCTGGCAAATCTTTCTTGCACCTGAACTGAAGTGTAGCTTGGTCTGGGTGGTCCTGCTGTGGCAGGGGGACTGCACTGGATGATCTTTTGAGGTCCCTTCCAATCCCTAATGATTCTATGACTTGGTCTGGATGATTCCAACTCCTAACATCCTATGATCCTATGATCCTGCTGTGGCAGGGGATTGGACTGCATGATCTTTCAAGGTCCCTTCCAATCCCTAATGATTCTATGATTCACAGTATTTTTTTGCCTTTAGGCTGGAAATACCCACAGAAGACCAGACTTTGCTTTTCCCCCAGTTCCAGGCTGGAACCAGACCGGAGTAGAATAATTTCCAGTGCAAGGGACCTGCAGTGACAACCCAGTCCCAGTGCTTAGGAAATACAGACAGTGGCTATTCTCTGTATCTGTCTGGTTGTAGACCCAGAGCTTTGAAGCATGGCACGAGGCAGTGGCTGGAAGCTACCACTGGGCTAAATCAGATCTAGTGTTTCCTGGAAGTGCAACTAGTTGCCCATTAGGATTGTAGAAAGTTGGAATAATCTGAACTGGAAGGAACCTCTGGAGGTCTCTGGTCTGTGCTCAGAGGAGGTCCTGCTTAGGTCGCGGTGGAGTGAATGTGATTCTCAGCTCCTCCATAATCTTTTCACTCAAACCCATAATCATCTTGGGGGTCTTCAAGGCAGGTGAGAAGTGATGCATTTGTTTGAACCAGACAGCTAGGAATGATTAGGGCTGACAGAAAATTGCTGGAGGAATTGTAGTGCTTTGGCCATTCATGGGTGAGAGGGGAAGCTGTAGTAAACAGGCATCGTTTTGTTGAGAAAACCTGCTGATGTGCTGGGTGACAGGGACCATCTTTTCATCAAAAGGGTTGTCAGGCCTGGCACAGGCTGCCCGGGGAAGTGGTAGCATCACTACTCTTCAAGCAATTTAAAGGACGAGTAGATGTGGTGCTGAGGGCCGTGGTGACTTGGTGGGTTAACAGTTGACTCGATGATCTTATAGGTGTTTCCCAAACAAAAACATTCGGAGGGCTTAAAACCCACCTGGATGTGTCCCAGTGTGAGTTGGTCTGGGTGATCCTGCTCTAGCAGGGGGATTGGACTAGAAGATCTTTCGGGGTCCCTTCCAATGCCTAATGATTCTGTGATTCTATGATTGGACTGGATGATTTTTCGGGGTCCCTTCCAATGCCTAATGATTCTGTGATTCTATGATTGGACTGGATGATTTTTCGGGGTCCCTTCCAATGCCTAATGAATCTGTGATTGGACTGGATGATCTTTGGGGGTCCCTTCCAATCCCTAATGATTCTGTGATTCTGTGATTGGACTGGATAATCTTTGGGGGTCCCTTCCAATGCCTAATGAATCTGTGATTGGACTGGATGATCTTTGGGGGTCCCTTCCAATGCCTAATGAATCTGTGATTGGACTGGATGATCTTTGGGGGTCCCTTCCAATGCCTAATGTTTCTGTGATTGGACTGGATGATCTTTGGGGGTCCCTTCCAATGCCTAATGTTTCTGTGATTGGACTGGATGATTTTTGGGGGTCCCTTCCAATGCCTAATGATTCTGTGATTGGACTGGATGATCTTTGGGGGTCCCTTCCAATCCCTCATGTTCTGTGATTCTGTGAAATGAAATAGACTTTCTAATCTTTTCATGTCAATGTTTATTTGACCATTTTTGAAGAAGTGACGTTTCCCTCTGCCTTTGTCACCTTCTTGCCCTCTTGTTTTCAGACCAAGTTCATTTGTCCAAAGGAAATATCATGACTTGCAGCACTTGTGAACAGTGATGCTCCTGCTCTGAAAACTCTCTGTTGCTGGTTGCTATAGAAAAGCTTTTGAAAAGCAGGTGTATATATAGTAAGTTTTTATCCAAGTGCTTCCTTCAAACAGTTTTCCATCCGCGTGTGGTCTTGACGACACTGACTTGCAGATGGCCACATCCTAATCTCCCTTTAATTAGGGTAAATCAGCAGCACTTCCTGAGCATCCCTGAAAGGGAGCCAGGAGCAAGGTCTAGCTCCCATGGTGAGCTTATTTTAGGGTTGTATTCCACGTGGGTTTTGCAGGCATCTACTTGTGTCTGACCTAAACATCTCCCTGCTGTGGCAGGGGGATTGGGCTGGATGATCGTTCGAGGTCCCTTCTGATCCCTAATGGCTGGCTCTAGGGGATCCTGCTGTGTCAGGGGGATTGGGCTGGATGATCGTTCGAGGTCCCTTCTGATCCCTAATGGCTGGCTCTAGGGGATCCTGCTGTGTCAGGGGGATTGGGCTGGATGATCGTTCGAGGTCCCTTCTGATCCCTAATGGCTGGCTCTAGGGGATCCTGCTGTGTCAGGGGGATTGGGCTGGATGATCGTTTGAGGTCCCTTCCGATCCCTAATGTTCTCTGATCTCCAAGGTGACCTGAACATCTCCTGAAGGTGACACACAGCCTATTTTAACTGGTTTTCAGGAGCAGTCCAGCGAGCACCCCGAGCGCGATTTGTCTCGCCGAGCCCGATACCCCTTCACACCCCTCCAGCAAAACCTTCCATCAGAAAGTCATGAGCCCTGGGAGGACGTTGAGAGAACTTACTCCATTGTTAATGAGCCAGCTGATTAAAGCACACAGTTCCTCTGGCTTGTCCTGAACTGGTTTTGTTGGTGGCATTTTAATTCAGACACGTTCTGCAGTGAAGACGTTTTTGACTCCATTTCTATTAGCAGTGATGAGGGATCAAATCATGAAGAAAATCAGGAAGGGAATCTTCTGTGATTGTCCTCACAGGAGAGGAGAAAGGCCTGAGGACACCAGCCCCAGGGGGTTGCTGGTGCCCTGCAGTGCGACAGTTTCTGTATGGAAGGCACGAGATTGTTCCCCTTGAAATGGAAGAGTGCAGAGAGGCCAACGAAGGGCGTCTTGGCCAGGGGGTGCAGCTCCCTCGTAGCCCACTGCCGCGCCTCGAGCGCCTTGCAAACACGCGGGAGCGCGACAGAGTCTCCAGACCCACTCTGCAGACGCGTTTCTCTACGTTTGGCCGGGTTCTGCCCCATCAGACGAAGGGTTTGCTGGGGAACGCGGGCTCATGTTGTGTTCAGTGGGTGCAGCGTGAAGACCCAAGGGAGCCGAGCAGACCTCCGGGAAGGACCGCGGGGTTCCAGCTGCGGGTGGACCCTGGGGAGCGCCCTGGCAGGGCTGAGGTGCCCGACAAGTGACATCTTCATTGCTGAGCTGCACACAGCCAGGGCACGGGCTCAGATGTTGGCCCGGGTCTTTCTAGTGAAGCCTCTGACGTGGCTTTGGCCAGATGAGCTGTGCCAGTCCCAGAAGCGCTCTGAGAGCCAGCACGTGCCAAGTGCCAAACCAGTTTGGATGCGGCCGCTCGTTTTAGGGTCTCTGGTTGCAGGTACTTCAGCGGGACCGTAACAATTGGCCTTTGGGCCAGAGACCGGTCCCTTGTCCCTCATGAAAACCCTCCACAAGACGACAACTTGGGGACAGGCACCTAAAACAAAGGAAGGGGAGAATGATGATAAATACACTTACAGATTCTGTCTGAACCCAGCAATGGCAAGGAAGTATTTTCCAGATGTAGGGCCAAAGGAGTGTCTCCTGTCTACACCTCCGTGCTCCTCAGTACCTGTCAGAGCCTTAACCTGTGTTGCTGTAGTCACGAGGATGGAAGCATGTGCTGTGCAGATGCACCACAGCTCTCTGCTGACTCAAATCACACAGCAGCACAGAGCATCAGGGGTTGGAAGGGACCTCCAAAGATCATCCAGTCCAATCCCCCTGCCGCAGCAGGATCCCCTGGGTCCAGTTGCACAGGAGCATGTCCAGGGAACACTAGGGATTGGAAGGGACCTGGAAACATCCTCCAGTCCAATCCCCCTGCCAGAGCAGGATCACCCAGACCAAGTCACACAGGAACACATCCGGGTGGGTTTTAAATGTCCCCAGAGAAGAAGACTCCACAACCCCCCCTGGGCAGCCCCTTCCAGGGCTCCATCACCCGCACTGGGAAGCGCAGAGGAGTGTTTGCTCTGCAGCAGAGCTACCTGAGCCATTGCTGATGACTGTGACTGAGGTTTGTGGCTCCATCCCTGCATCAAGGGATGGAGAAGAAACACTAATTTTGTCAAATAGCTGCCCACAGGTGCACAAGTAGGTCAGACAACCTGGCAACCATTCCATTAGGTCCAGAAAGAACTGGCAGCTCGGAGACAATGAGGGTGTGATAGAGGAAAGTGCTGAGGCAGAAGGTGGGCGATAGAGCTGCAGGTGGGTGGAGGAGCTACTTGGACCTCAAGGTCCAAGGAGATGTGCCTGAGCTTTAACTGATGTCTGCTCATGTCCTACTCGTTTGGAAGGACACAGTCTACGTAATTCCAGTAGGGAACAGCTGTCAGGCTTGTCCTCCCTCCCTCGGACGTGCTCCCTGTACCCTGGTGTTATCTGGGCCGGCCAACCTCCACCCACAGGAGATACTCCTGGCCACGGGCTATGTGGGGTCTTGTGCCATCTTTCTTTGCTTTGTGGAGCATGGTGGCTGAAGCCAACGTGGAACTGGTGTCATGAAGTGCAGGATGTGGCTTATGCAGCAGTTCCAGACTAGTCACAGCAGCAGCTGTGGTGCCTCCTGGACACCACTGAGGGTGGAAGCTGAGGCTGGGAGGCACACTGGCCCTGACACAGGGCAACTGTAACCTTTAAGCATCTCCGTGGCCAGGCTGTGGGATGGTGGGGTTGTTTTCTGTGTCTCTGGCTCAGGAGAAGGAGCTGTTTTCCTCTCCCCACCCATCAGGTGGGTGTCTGAAAAGGAAAACACATTTTAATCTCCCGTTTAGGACCCAGTTATTCAGACCTGCTGTCTCCGAGCGACGCTGCAGGCTGGCGTGGCCAGCGTGTAGTTCCCGAAGCAAGCCCAGCGTGCTGCAGGCTGGTGTGGCCAGTGTGTGGTTCCCGAAGCAAGCCCAGCGTGCTGCAGGCTGGTGTGGCCAGTGTGTGGTTCTCAAAGCAAGCCCAGGATGCTGCAGGCTGGTGTGGCCAGCGTGTAGTTCTTGAAGCAAGCCCAGGGTGCTGCAGGCTGATGTGGCCAGCGTGTGGTTCTCAAAGCAAGCCCAGGATGCTGCAGGCTGGTGTGGCCAGCGCGTGGTTCCCGAAGCAAGCCCAGGGTGCTGCAGGCTGGTGTGGCCAGCGCGTGGTTCCCGAAGCAAGCCCAGGGTGCTGCAGGCTGGTGTGGCCAGCGCGTGGTTCCCGAAGCAAGCTCGGAGGAGAGCAGTGTCGAGCGCAGGGACACTTTTGGAGAGAAGGCAAGTCGCCTCCTCCCTGATCCCCCTCCCCAAGCGCCCTGAGTCCGTGCAGTCAGCTCTTCGTGCACCGCCGGGGGTTTCATGCCTTTGCAGTGTGGCAAGCTGTTCCTTCTGTCTCGGGTCTCATCTGTGTCTCTTCCTGATTCTACTGGCCTTCCTGCAAGTGACTACTTAGCGCCAGATGTTGCTATGGACCATCGCTTAGAAACATCTGTCGGGACCCTCATGGGCAGAGCTGAGCCTGCCTTCTGGTAGAAGGGTGGCTGAGAGGTCCCTCCCGCTCGTGGTCACAGTGTTCTCCTTGCTCCCTTGCCGGGCTCTCTCCCTCCTCGTGTGTGGCTTCAGCACTGGATGTCGTTACCTGCCCCAAATCATCTCCTCCTCCCTGCTGGTGATGCCCTAATAATGAGCTTTTGTCACGTACAGCGACTGCATCTTACTTGGCCTCCCCCTTCTTACCAGGAGATCTTCTGCTGGGGATGCTTCAAGAAGAATGCGACGAGCTGTGATAAATCACCCTGTCAGGCTGCACAGTAATTCCAGCTGTTGCTGAAGTTACAGAGAGAATCCAGCAAGAGGCTTTGTGGGGGAAGGAATTTGCGTCCTCGGCGCCGGCATCTCTCCCACGTCTCTAATGAATCGATGGGTGGGATGAAGTGGGGGGATGTGTCACCCTTGCTGCTGTTCCTAATGAATCAAGAAGCTGTTCGGCGGAGTCTCTCTGCCTCTCGGACAAACTCCGCGTTGCGGCGGCCGACGGGCGTTTTGAATGGCTCTGCCTTTTCCAGCGGCACCTGCCGCGCAGGAGAGTGTGCGGGAGGCTCGTCCCGCGCGTGGTGCCTCATCGGCCCTGCTCTGGCAGGGGGTTGGGCTGGGTGGTCTCTCAAGGACCCTTCCAATCCCTAATGACCTGTGATTCTCTGATAGACGATCCTGCTCTGGCAGGGAAATTAGGCTGGATGATCTCCTGAGGTCCCTTCCAATCCCTAACGACCTGTGAATCCCTGAGAGGGAATCCTGCTCTGACAGGGGGGGGTTGGACTGGATGATCTTCCGAGGTCCTTTCCAATCCCTAATGTTCTGTGACTATCTGATAGGGGATCCTGCTCTGGCAGGGAAATTAGGCTGGATGATCTTCTGACGTCCCTTCCAATCCCAAATCATAGAATCATTAGAGATGGAAGGGACCTCGAAAGATCATCCAGTCCAATCCCCCTGCCACAGCAGGATCACCCAGACCAAGTCACATAGGAACACAGACAGGGGGGTCTGAGTAATGCCTTGCAATTCTGTGATGGGGATCGTGCACTGGCAGAGGGATTGAACTGGGTGATCTTTCATGGTCCCTTCCAATCCTTGATGTCCTGTGATTCTCTGATAGGGGATCCTGCTCTGGCAGGGGGACTGGGCTGGATGATCTTTCACAGTCCCATCCAGTCCCTGATGTCCTGTGATTCCCTGATAGGGGATCCTGCTCTGGCAGGGGGACTGGGCTGGATGATTTTCACAGTCCCATCCAGTCCCTAACGTTCTGAGGTTCTGGGAAGGTTTGGCCAGAGCTGACTGCACACTTTGTAGAGCCCATTGCTGTGTGAGGCTTCACGGAAGCCTCTGCAGAAAGGCTGGCAGAGGCAAACGCTGGCAGATGTCGCCTGTGTGTGTGTTCTCAGGGACCTCAGAGGGGAGGAGGAAGCTCCCTCCATTTCTCTTAAAGATGATGGTTGGGGCACAGCTGCTCTAAGATGTTGAGACCAGTTAGCCTGCAAATAACAGGAGTCTCAGGGTTTGCCTTTGTAGGCTCTTTGAGTTCTGGCAGAGCTGGAGCGCTCTCCTGTCGTAGCTGCTGCATCTGCTCACAGACAGAGCAGCCGCTTCCCTCGGGGGGGAAGGACACTGCTGTCAGCTGAAAGAAGAGAGGGCACGGAGTCCAAGGGCAGCACACGGCGTGTGTGTTCTCTCCATCTCAAACTGAAACCACTCTGAGTCGCTGCTCCTCGTGGCAGGTGGGTGGGAAAAGTGCCTGGATGCTGAGCTGCACGGAGAAGTGAGCAGCAGAGCTGATCCACGATTACAGAGAAAAGAAAGAGCCAAGTTTTAGGGCAGGTGTGCTCCTGGTTCCCCCTCTGCCCAGGGGTAGCGACGTGTCAGCAGTTGAACACGCTAGGGGAAGCAGCAGCCCACAGGAGACACCGTCCAGAGGAGCTCAGGCACCAGGATCAATAACAGCTACAAACTGTCTGCGGCAGGCTGCGGAAATAACTGCACCGTGAGCCCGAACCTGCTCCTGCGGGACTGCCCTGGGCACTGGGCACACGGCCTTGGCACGCACGGGGCTCACGCTGCCTGGCGCCAGCCCGGGCGATTCCTGCCCGTGGCCCCATCCCTGGAGACGTTCGAGGTCGGGCTTGATGGGGCTCCGAGCAATCTCTTCTAGTTAGAGATGCGTTAGTTGATGATTCTGTGATCATGAGGGATTGGAAAAGACCTCGGAAGATCAGCTAGTCCAATCCCCCTGCCACAGCAGGATCATCCTGTGTCCCTTCTTGTTGCAGGGGGGCTAGTGACAACAACATGGCAATGAGCCAGCAATGGCATCCTGGGGTGGATCAGAAGGGGTGGTTAGCAGATCGAAACAGGTCCTTCTCCCCCTCTACCCTGCCCTGATGGGACCACATCTGGAGTGTTTTGTCCCATTCTGGGCCCCCCAGTTCAGGAAGGACATGGAGCTGCTGGAGAGTCCAGAGTAGATCGTTGAGGATGATGAAGTGAGTAGACTATCTCTTTGATGAGGAAAGGCTGAGGGAGCTGGGTCTCTTGAGCTTGGAGAAGAGGAGACTGAGGGGTGACCTCATTCATGTCTATAAATATGTGAAGGGTGGGTGTCAGGAGGATGGAGCCAGGCTCTGCGCAGGGGCATCTAGTGATAGGACAAGGGGCAGTGGGTGTGAGCTGGAACAGAGGAGGTTCCATATAAATCTCAGAAAGAACATCTCAATGAGGGTGCCAGAGCCCTGGCAGGGGCTGCCCAGGGGGGTTGTGGAGTCTCCTTCTCTGGAGACATTTAAAACCCTCCTGGATGTGTTCCTGTGTGACTGAGTCTCGGTGGTCCTGCTGTGGTAGGAGGATTGGACTGGATGATCTTTCGAGGTCCCTTCCAATCCCGTATGGTTGTATGAAACCCAGCCGGCCATGTTCCTGTGTGTCTTGGTCTTGGGGACCCTGCTGTGGCAGGGGTTGGGCTGGATGATCTCTCGAGGTCCCTTCCAGTCCCTGATGCTCTGTGAGTCTGGGTGGCAGCACATGTGCAGGCAGTAGTTCCGTCCGGCCGAGCTTTTAAGTCGTTGCTGAAAGTACTTGTGGTCTGTTCTGCACCCTCCTGCCTGCCCCGGCGTCACGCACGTGCCCCCTGCTCTGTGCTGTCTGCTTCGGTTTGTCGGTGCCTTGGGGCAGAGAGCCCCTGGGTCTCGTTACCCCAACCCAAGCCATGCACACCCTTGCTGCTCTATATAAAACAGCTTCTTGCCTGGAAGCCCAGGGTTGTCATGGAGATGCGAAGCTCCCCCAAAGCTTGCTGGAGTGCAGTTAGTCTCATCACATCTCTACGCTTATTTAAAATCAGCCGTGTGACAAGTCCCCTCATCTGTGGTGGCATCCAGCCCACCCCCTAGGGAGCAGAGGCTCTGCAGCTGCTTTGCTGGGGGTAAAATGTGGAGCATCTGACTGCCTGTGACCTCACCTGGCTGCCAGATGCCGTCAGCCCCTCTCTCGGCCCGCGAGCGCTCCTCCGCGTTTGGGGTTTGGGGCTCCCGGGGAGGGAGAGCCCCTGTGTGATTCTTAGTGACCCCTTCAAGTTCAGCACGAGGGTGGGAAGTTGCTGCTTTCTGCAGGTGGTCTCCTCCTTAAACATTCAGTGAAGAGAGGGATTCTTTTTGGCAGCCTGTGGAGCTGCTCTGTCACGAGCAGGTCAGCTCCCGTGGAAGTCGGTGAGACAGGGTCGGTCTTGAGAAGTCACTGTGAGGCAAAAAGGAGGTAGAGACGTGAGTGTTTACTGCTGAAAGGCTGCCCCTCCCTGAAGGGCCCGTTCTGTACCCGTCCTTAAGTGCCTGTAGGGAAGGACAGGGGGTCCCTGAGCAGCACTGCCCAGCCCAAAGCAAACTGTAGGGTTAGGAAGTGATGGCTTTGTCCTGGAAGCAGCTGCATCCAGCTCTGCTCTTGGTGGCTGCGGTGCCTCACGGATGCCACAAGGTCCTGGATGCAGCGGGTGCGGTTGGTTTTAAGGTTGTGTTGGTGGTGAGATGCTGGGGCAGGTGACCCGGAGGAGCTGTGGATTCATCACCACTGCAGTTCTAGAAAGTGAGGGACTGGCCCTTAGACCAAGGAGCAGGCAGCAGCAGCTCCAGGGGAGGACCTGTGCTGCTCTTCTGCAGGTGCCCCGGCGCTAGGAGCACCTCTGTGTGCATCCTGCAGACCAGATTCAGAGGCTCCTTGGTGCTGGCCACATTGCACACAGATAAAGCTTTGCTTTATGCAGTTATATTGTCCTGCTTTGCCTTCTCATCTCACACAGGTATGACCTATCAGCTCAAACTCCTGCAGGGGATCTCAGCTGGAGGTCTCTCCTTCTATCCTTGGGTTCTCCGTGCTAAGCGTAACCCTCAGCTCCAGGTGCTGTCCTAGAGGAGCGGGGTCACCTGCGCTGGTTTCCCCTCGTTCGCTGTGGCCACGTTGCCTCTGTGAGCAGGGAGTGAGGAAGCCACAGGCAGCCTTCCCGTGTCAGAAGGCAGCGCTGTTGTCCCCAGGAGATCTGATGCCGGGGTGCTTCCCACTGATCTCGTGCTGCGAGTGATTTCACTCCAGAGACAGCGTCACGCGTGGGTGTCACGTGTGGCTGATGCAGGGTCTCACGTGTAGGAGGATTTGTTGGGTGGTCTCCCGTGGCCTCGTGGTTTCCTGCTTTGCGAGTGATGCCTGGGGAGCGGGACAGCTCCTCCACTGGGTTTGTGGGATCAAACGTGGGGCTGGTCAGTAGAGAAGTTGGCGACCTAGTTGATACCCTGGGGAGATGTTGATTCTGATCAGGTCGTGGCTGTCACTGACCGGGAGGAAGAGCCAGCTTGTTGTTAGGTGATGAGTCTAACTGGGCTTGTGACCTCTTAGCTGAGAGGTCCCATCAGACCGGTGGCCAGCCAGCAGCAAATAAAGGCTACCCCAAGACAGAGCCTTGGCAGAGGTGTGTGGCACCTTCTCTGGAGCAGCTTCCAAAGACTCGAGTGTCTTTGTCTGTGCAAGCTGTGACACCCATGGTCTATGGTGTCGGTCATGAGCAGCTGGGGAGGTGGGTGATAGGGCACTTTCTGCACCCAGCCCAGTTCACTGCTTGAATTTACTACCTGGATGCTTCAGGTGGGGCCAAGAGTTTGGTCCAGGCGAGTTCTTTGGGGGATTCCATGGGGGAATCCTTTCTCTTTAGGTCCAGGAGCACTTGTCCCCAGGGTGTCAGGTGAGGAAGCTCCTGCTGCTCTCTTACACACCCTGAAATGCCTCGGGGAGGATGGTTGGTCTGGCAGATGTGAGGGAGGGTGTTACTGCCTGGCAAGGCAGATGCACCTGGAGGCCTGTCTGCAGCCGTGCTAGTTTTCCTCAAAGAAGAAGGTCAACCTACATGAAATGAGAAGTCATTTTGCCTCTCGCTGGGAGCCCTGCAGCGTGGCAGAGGAGAGACATTGTGGAACAACGACTAAAACGTTACAGAGAAGAGGGTCTGAAAGGTCTAGCCGCTTAGGAGAACTCCACTGGCTTTGTTGCGCCACTGGTGAGACGGTGGAGGACCAGCTGAATGAAGGTTTCTGCACAACCCTGAATCCAGTCTGTTCCTCAGTTTGCAGGAAGATTCCCAAACAAGACGGGTCAGATGCCTTCATGGCTTTCTGGGCTGCAGGAGCAGCTCGGTGAGGGTTCAGAGGTGCTGCCCAAATTACTCTCTGGTGTCTGAGCCTGTGTGACGTGGTCTGGGGGATCCTGCTGTGGCAGGGGGATTGAACTGGATGATCTTTTGAGGTCCCTCCCAACCTCTAATGATTCTGTGATTGCCCTGAGCCATTCTGGAAGGTGGCTGTGACCAGTGGAGAAAAGAAGGCTTGGGGTTAACGTTGCTGCCATAAACCTTTAGAAGTTGGTTGAGAGGCTGCACTGTGATCATGTGGAACAGAACCCTGAGTGAGAACACAACAAACCACTCCTCCATCAGCCTTCCATTGAAATACAACCAGCACAAGCAGTGGTTTCCTCTCCAAAGCCATCCTTGTTTTCTGCTAACGTCCTGGAGGTTGTCTCCTGCTGCCTTTATGCTGACAAAGAGAGGAGCTGCAGCCACTGCAAAGACTGATTGCCAGGTATCCAAAGAAGGAGGCTGGAAAGCTGTCCCGTGAGATAAACTTTGGAGAAGACATTCCTGTGACTGCAAAACATCCAGGCTCTGAGTCAGGGCTCCTCGGGCTATCACTGCCTCTGCCAGCAGGCTGCTGTGTAGGACACCAGGGCTTGTTTTGCCTTCATGCCCAGTTTGCACCAAAATAACTCCACTGACAGCAAAGGCCCCCGAGTTGGAGCTGCAGCAAAGAGAGGAGGAGGAAGAGGAGGAGGAGGAACAGAGACGTCAGGTACAGTCACACACCCAAGCCGAGCAACTCACACAAGCTTCTGGTGAGACCCCACCTGCAGTGCTGGGTCTGGCTCTGGAGTCCTCGGCACAAGGAAGACGTAGACCTGTTGGAGCAGCGAGGGGAACCCAACCCGTCTGTTGTGGGGAGGCCTCTGGGGAGACTGAAGGGGTCACTCAGAAAGCTGAGGCCAGGCTTTTCAGCAGGGGGCTGTTGTGGCAGGACAAGGGGTGGTGGGTTTGGACTAGAAGAGAGAGGTTCACGCTAGACAGAAGGAAGAGGTTGTTTCTGCTGAGGGTGGTGAGATCCCGGCCCAGGTTGCCCAGAGAGGTGGTAAAAGCCCCGTTCATCCCTGGGAACATTCCAGGTCAGGTCGGATGGGGCTCAGAGCAACCTGCTGTAGTTGGTGTCCCTGCTCCCTGCAGGGGGTTGGGCTACATGGGCTTTGAAGGCCTCTTCTAACCCAAACCTGTGGTTCAATGATTCTGTTAGAGAAGGTGATCCTGACTTCTCTCTTCTCCTGTCCCCTTCCACCCTTTCATGTTCACCAGCACTCACTTCAGGCTGTGCCAAGCCTCTTCCAAGAACTAAACTGGCACAGAGCTTAGTGCTCTGCTGTGGGTTAGGTCTCCACTGATGCAGTTCCCTGGGAAAGGTCTCAGAATCTAAGAGGAGCATCAGCACCAACCTATAAATATGTGAAGGGTGAGTGTCAGGAGGATGGAGCCAGCCTCTGCTCACTCTCATCTAGTGNGGGGCTTCCCAGGGGGGTTGTGGAGTCTCCTTCTCTGGAGACATTTCAAACCCACCAGGACATGTTCCTGTGTGACTTGGTTTGGGTGATCCTGCTGTGACAGGGCAATTGGACTGGATAATCTTTTGAGGTCACTTCCAACCCCTAATGAGTGGATCTAGATGATCCTGCTGTGGCAGGGGGATGGGACTGGATGATCTTTGGAGGTCCCTTCCAATCCCTAATGTTCTGTGAGTCTATGATGTCCTTCAACAAAAACACAGATCAGCTGGTGGAGACATAGAGCAGAGCATTAAGAGTCATAGAATCATCAGGGATTGGAAGGGACCTGGAAAGACCATCCAGCCCAGTCCCCCTGCCAGAGCAGGACCATGCAGACCAAGTCTCACAGGAACACATCCAGGCAGGAATTCCAGCCTCTCTTCTTTGCAGACACTAAGGAGCCTCCACCTACCTGATCCTTTCATTCTGCACTTTGTGCAGTTGCTTTAGCAGAGTCAGCTGGTAGAGCGCAGGGCTCCAAATCCCAGGGCTGTGGGTTTGAGCCCCGTGTGGGGCAGCAGATCAGTCTGGGGACACCAGGAGCCATAGGCTCACCCTGCTTGAGTCGGGGGTGGTTGGACTTAGATGAGCTTTCAAGGTCTCTTCCAACCTGCAAGATTCTGTGGTCTCGTCATTTGGTGAACGGGCTGATTGCTGGAGGTCAGTCCCAGATGCGAAGGAGACCCGTTTCCAACTCTTTTCTGACCCTTTTGCCCTCAAGTGCAGCAGCAGTTCCACCGACCTTTCCCCGTCTTGCGCACACACACACACACACAGTGCTTTCCGCGACGTGTCTGCGTGGCGACCTGGCAGCGCTCTGCCGGCGCGTGGGGGAGACCTGCAGGAGCCGAGCCCAGCACTGATGGGAGTTCCCAGTGGCTTCGAGGGAAGCTCTTTACTGGCCTGACTGGTGCGTCTGGCTCGTTTACAGTAACACACTAAATATTTAATCGGCCTCTCGGACCATTTTGTCTCCATCGATTCCTCTTCGGAGGCAGGGGAGCTCGGGATGCACTTCTGCCAGCGCAGTTCTCTAAATTACGCTCGTCAAGACGTCAGATCCGACGGGCCGACGTGGAAGGAGCCTGAGCTTCGTGCTGGACTTTCTGCCCCGGGTTCTCCAAGCGCTTCAGAAGCACTAACTGGATGCAAGTGAAGAGCAAAGCTCTGCTGCAAGTTAGATTGTCTCCTTAAGCTCCCCGGAGCTGCTCCTCGGGAGCTGCTGCAGCGGTAGCGGGGTTATCCCCGCTCAACCTCAGCCTTTCTGGGCTCCCGGTCACGGTGAGGGACGGGCTGCAACCTCACTAGAGGGAATGAAGGGGGAGGCTGGCGGGAGAGGCACCTCTTCTTTTGCTGCAGAGAGGTCCGTGGCCCTTTCGGCTGCATCTCCAGAGCCTCCCCTCCTGGGCAGGCAATGCTGAGGCTCTCCCAAGCCCTCGTGTTGCACCTTCCAGCTGGGAGCCTCTATTTGTGTCGGTGGAGATGAGGCACCGTCTCTTGCACAGGCAGGGAAGGGGCCTGCCGCCACCTCCCATCTGCAGACTCATAAGGCTCGTGTTGACTTTGTGGGCTGGCAGATGGATTCTGACGTGAAGGATTCGAAGGGAACCTGCTTGTTTGGGGGGACGTTTTCAGTAGGGTCCATCAGCCTCGCTTTGTAGTCCCCCGCAAGAGGCGTCCGGCAGCCTGCGCTTGGAGAGGCACATCTGCCGTACGCGGCTCCTGACCGCTCTTGGGGGAACCGTGAAAACAGTATCACACCTCTGGGGTCCTGCAGAGGTCTTGGAGTGCAGTTTGGCCTTGCTCTTGATGAACACGGTGCCACTGATAAAACAGAGAGCCGTGGGGGACTGGCCTTTCACCAGGCCGGGCTCGGAGAAGGTGGTGAGAAACCTTGGGCAGCTGAAGGCAAACGCGTCTAATGGGAAGGCAGAGGGGGCTTTCAGCAAATGCACTTTGAGACAGGATAACAAAGCAGCTCTTCTGTGCCTGGCAAGTTCTCTGCCACTCCTGGAGAGCGGGGAAGTCACCTGGAAGATGCATCCTTTTAGAATCCAGCCCAACCCCTTGCACTTCCTCAGCTGCTGCTGATTTTAATTGCTCTGAGCAGCTGATAAACGCTCGGCGGTTCGGATGTGTGTTTGGAGCATTCCTGAGGCGTCGGGTTCTGCACCTTAAGTGTGATGGTGGAGGGAGTGGAGCACCTCCCTGATGAGGAGAGGCTGAGGGAGCTGGGGCTCTGGAGCTTGGAGGAGACTGAGGGGTGACCTCATTCATGTCTATAAATATGTGAAGGGTGGGTGTCAGGAGGATGGAGTCAGGCTCTGCTCAGGGGCATCTAGTGATAGGACAAAGGAGAACATATGTGGTGAGGGACATCAGCTGTGAGACAGGAGCAGGACAGACACACGGAGAAGGAAAAGAAAGGAGAACAAACCGCTTTCCTCTGCTCTTTGTAGTTATTTTCCCCCTGTTGTTCAGAATTCAAGGGTTTTTATTTTTTTAAAAGAGGAAAAAAAACCGAAGAGGGGCTCTAACATCTACTGGCAGCAGTCACTTCACCATCTGCTCGGGCGTGCGGCGGCCAGCACACGCGTTCTCAGCTGCTGAGCAGGCAGCGCTGTGCGCCCCTTCCTTCGGAGACAGGGATGCCAGCAGTTCCTAGGCTGCAACAGCATCAACAAGGCTTTTTCTCCCTTCCTCCTTTTTTCCCCCCTTCCTCCTTTTTTTCCCCCCTTTCTCCTTTTTTCCTCCCCTTCTCCTTTTTTCCTCCCCTTCTCCTTTTTTCCTCCCCTTCTCCTTTTTTTCCCCTCTTTCTCCTTTTTTTTCCCCCTTTCACTGTTTTTTCCCCTTTCTCCTTTTTTCCCCCCATCTCTTTTCAGTTGCTGGAATTGATTTGAAAAGCCAGGAGAGTCAGGGATCCTCACCAGACTGTTTCAAAGGCTGCGCTGTTCCCAGCAGGGCAGTTCTTCGTCTGAGCAGTAAAAATGTGGAGAATATTAGTTTTTTCATGGAATCATAGAACCATCAGGGACTGGAAGTGACTTCCAAAGATCATCCAGTCCAATCCCCCCTCCTAAGAGGAGCTGGGACCGCCAGAGTTACCCACTCTGCGTGCTCCTGCATCACTGCCCTTNAAGGGTGGGTGTCAGGAGGATGGAGTCAGGCTCTGCTCAGGGGCATCTAGTGACAGGACAAAGGACAACAGATATGGTGAGGGACATCAGCTATGAGACAGGAGCAGGACAGACACACCGAGAAGGAAAAGAAAGGAGACCAAACCGCTTTCCTCTGCTCTTTGTAGTTATTTCCCCCTTGTTGTTCAGAATTCAAGGGTTTTTATTTTTTTAAAAGAGGAAAAAAAAACGAAGAGGGGCTCTAACATCTACTGGCAGCAGTCACTTCACCATCTGCTCGGGTGTGCGGCGGCCAGCACACGCGTTCTCAGCTGCTGAGCAGGCAGCGCTGTGCGCCCCTTCCTTCGGAGACAGGGATGCCAGCAGTTCCTAGGCTGCAACAGCATCAACAAGGCTTTTTCTCCCTTCCTCCTTTTTTCCCCCCTTCCTCCTTTTTTTCCCCCCTTTCTCCTTTTTTCCTCCCCTTCTCCTTTTTTCCTCCCCTTCTCCTTTTTTCCTCCCCTTCTCCTTTTTTTCCCCTCTTTCTCCTTTTTTTTCCCCCTTTCACTGTTTTTTCCCCTTTCTCCTTTTTTCCCCCCATCTCTTTTCAGTTGCTGGAATTGATTTGAAAAGCCAGGAGAGTCAGGGATCCTCACCAGACTGTTTCAAAGGCTGCGCTGTTCCCAGCAGGGCAGTTCTTCGTCTGAGCAGTAAAAATGTGGAGAATATTAGTTTTTTCATGGAATCATAGAACCATCAGGGACTGGAAGGGACTTCCAAAGATCATCCAGTCCAATCCCCCCTCCTAAGAGGAGCTGGGACCGCCAGAGTTACCCACTCTGCGTGCTCCTGCATCACTGCCCTTTGGCTGGGTCTGGGTGATCCTGCTGTGGCAGGGGGATTGGACTGGACGATCTTTCGAGGTCCCTTCCAGTCCCTGATGTTCTGTGATTCTTGACCAGAAGCACTTCAGTAAATATCTGACTAATTCAGAGGGCAGAGGGCGGCATTAAGTAGCTCATCCTGTCCTTGAATGTTGTGGTGTCGCTGACCCCCTAATCCACGGCTCTCACGTGTCCTGTTGCTGGTCCTCGTGGCCCCGATAACTGGAGAGCTCAGTCTGGACACTGAACAGCAGAATGAGAGAGACATCCGTCGGTGACAGCCCCTGGCCAGTTCTCGCACTGTACAGCCAGCCCGTCGCAGGGAAACGAGCCCCAGTGACTTCCGAGCCCATCAGGCTTGTCCCAGGAGGCCTGGGTCTGTGCACTTACGGATGGGCCAACAGGTAGACATCTGCATGAAGGGAGGAACCCACAAATCCTGCCTGGCTGGAGGTGTTTTGTTCCAACCCACGCGATCTTTGCACAGGGAGGTGACTCGGGGGGGTGGCTTCGTGTGATTTCTGTTTGTTCCATTGTGTCAAGATCATAGAATCACCAGGGATTGGAAGGGACCTTCAAAGGTCATCTAGTCCAACCCTCCTGCCAGTTTACTCCACTGAGAGCAGAAGAGACCTCATTCCTTGCTGGCCTCATGGACTGGCTGCTGCTTCCACAGCCCGAGCTGGATGGGTGTTTCCCCACCCAGCAAAAGGGCTGGGGAGATGATAAGTAGAGGCTAAAGGACATGAGGAATCAGGAGAAACAAGGAAGATGTTTGTGCCTGGAAGGACCCCTAAAGGTTGGTGCCTAAGCAGATTTCCCTTGTGCACGGGAAACCAGTGACCCTTCCAAGCCCACCCAGGAGCTGTGGAGCAGAGATTGTAGTGATGGGGTGAAGAGACTGAGACTGAAACAGTTCTGTCTGTGCCTGGGAGCTGGGGGGGATGAACTGAACGACCTCACTTCTTCAACGCATGGGTCTAGGGCAGCAGACTTCGGGTGCTGTCAGGCGTAGTGGCAGAGGCCACGCTGACTGGTGATCTTGGAAGAGTGGGAGAAGTCCTTTCATGTGTCTCTGCTGCCCACTTTGACTTGCTGAGATGGGACCCCCGTCGCTTCCCCCGGAGAAATGACGACCTGGCATCTGCTGGTGCCTGTAGCCTTGATCACAGCAAGTGCTTGGCCCGAGCCCCTGCGTTGCCTCCTCCTAAGACCCTCAAGGGACATGAGATGGACATGAAGAGGTGGCAAAAGAGAGGCGGTTGTTCTCCAGAGGAGGGAGCCGAGCGGTGCTGCTTCCTCAGAGCGACGTGCCCTGGTGTAGCTGGCCGTGCCGACAGGCACAGAGCCATGCATGGCATCTCCACGTGGTCCGGTGGCTTCTTGCTTCATAAAAGGCAGGGAAAGCAGCAGACGCCCCAGTGAGGCTGGGGAGGGGGTTTTGAGGGTGGCAGGAGAGCCCCATCGCCTCTCCCGACCTGCTCTAGTAACCCAGGTGACCAGCTTTTAGATTTCCTAGCCCTGGCCACTTCCTGATTAGGACGAGCTCGAGCAGGGCCACTTGGCAGCCATGTCGGCGAGAGCCACGTGCCACCTGCAGCAGGCCAGCTCCAGAGCGAAACTGATTCTCCTCTCACCTACGTTCTGCACCCAGGCAGCTGCTCCTAACAGGTGCCTGCTCTCTGCTGAGCAGATGGCGACGCACAAGTGGGTCTGCTGGCAGGTCTGGCCGCGGAGCAGCCTTCCCCTCGCACGTGGCGGCGTGCACACACACACACCCGCGTGCACGCTCGGCTCGCGTGTCACGGAGAGCCGCTGACGGAGGGTCAGGCACGTGGGGGCTCGGCGAGGACGGGGTGCACGCCTCTCCCTTGTTGCCTGGGTCTGAAGGCATCTGTGGCTTAGCTGCCACATCAAAGCCCTGGACGAGACCTCCCTGTTACTTGGAGTCAGAGGAACCCTGTGGTAGGAGGAATCCATGGTGCCAGGCTGCTTATCTCGGCACTCGCCGGCACGTCTTTAGCAGCCTGTGCTGGCCTAACTAGCCATGAACTGGAGAGCCAGCAGGTTTACATCTGGGTGATCCTGCTCTGGCAGGGGGATTGGGCTGGGTGATCTCTTGAGGTCCCTTCCAATCCCTAATGTTCTGGGATTCTGTGACTGGATCTAGGTGATCCTGCTGTGGCAGGGAGATTGGGTTGGATGGTCTTTCGAGGTCCTTTCCCATCCCTAATGTTCTCTGCGGGGCTGCCAACCCACCAGAGCCGGACTCCGAAGACCTTTGCTGCCTCCATCCCTTGTGCAAGCAGCGCTGGGAAGACCCCGTCCCCACCCGGCGTTGCCGTTCCTCTCAAAGAAGCAGCTTGAGCCAAGGCAGCCAGATGAGGGTGACATCTGGCTATCGAACTGCTGCCAAGCCGGTGCCGCGCGGGAGCCGGCAGGGGGATGCTGAGCTGCGGACGTGGAGTGCGTTCCCCGTGTCCGCTCTGCCCCTGCCCAGCCGCAGCCAGCTTGGTGTGTTGTCTCGCTGATGGCCAAACCCAAACCTCACATCAGTCCGTTTCATCGCTGCCCGGGGGCCCGCGCGACCGGTGGAATCTGACCCCGAGGCTCAAGATGGTCTCGTGTTTTCTACACTCACTGACAAATTAACTTGTTGACTGTGGATCTCGTGCAAACACTCGAGCCCCTCCTGTGGAGTGTGTTTGGGGTGAGGGTTGTTAATCACCTCTGTGAGAGCAGTCTGTGTCTAAGCTCTTCCAGGAAGCAGTAGGTAGAGCCTGGCACAGGTGGGTAAGCTCAGGAAGCTCGGGAGGTCTCCATCACGGCTGTTTTCTGTGCCCCTAAGGTGCCCCCCGTTAGTCCAGCATCACTACAGCTGGTGGAATCACAGAATCATTAGGGATTGGAAGCGACCTCCAAAGATCATCCAGTCCAATCCCCCTGCCCCAGCAGGATCACCCAGACCAAGTCACACAGGAACTTGTCCAGGTGGGTCTTAAACATCACAATTGGACTGGATGATCTTTCAAGGTCCCTTCCAATCCCTAATGCTCTGTGATTCTGTGACTTGGTCTAGGTGATCCTACTGTGGGAGGGGGATTGGAACGGATGATCTTTCGAGGTCCCTTCCGATCCCTAATGATTCTGTGATCCCACCAAACTCAGCTGCTTCTGGAACTGAGGGCCCAGGACTGGACACAATACTCCAGATGTGATCTCTCTAGGGCAGAGGAGAGGGGGAGAAGAGCAAGTTCTGGTCTGGAAGATTCTGCCTGAAGCTTCCCCACTCCCTGTGTGGGTGGTTGCCGGTGGTCCCCTCTCAGTTTGGACCTGGTCCTTTTTCACTTGAGGACTGTGAGAGTGATGGAGGAGTAAGTAATCAGTGCAGTCTGCTGTCTCAGACTGTAGCTTTGGATCACTGGAAGCCAGAGCAGGGCACTCTTTTCTTAGCCATCATGAATTATCCATGGAGGATGTGCAGTAGAAGGCTGTTTGGCTGCGGTAAAACGGGCGAGACAAACAGAATTCCCACCTCTCTCAAGGGCTCCTTCAACACCTAATTGGTTCCCAGATGCTGGTTGAGCAAGATGTCTTCTGTCTTTGCTGATGTTGTCATCCTGTGCATCCTAAGTGCCCCCTGGTGCCGTTCCTCACTTCCATCTTTCTTCCCTGGAGGGAAGGCAGGATGGGGGTGTTCGGGAAGCTCTGCTCTGAAGGTCAAGCTTGTAAAGATCGTGGGTCAAGTTCTGCTGCTGTCTGGAGCAAAAGCTTTGGATCCAGGGTTAGACTGATGCGGTGGAGGGTAGGATGCACCTTCCTGTCTCTGTGTTCTCATGGGATCAGTGTCCACTAGGAACAACCAGAGTGGCTGCCAGCTCCCTTTAATGCAGTTCAGGAGAAATCCAACGTTCGACTGTTCCCGTAGCGGGAAGGTGCAGAGAAGCCTGTCTGGATGAACCTGCTGCATCAGCCGGCGCTGCGGCTGCGGCGGCACCGAGCAGGTGCCCTCGGATGTGCAGTGGTGGGAGACAGCCGACTGACGGCTCCCCTGATCCCTCCTGGACCCGCTGAGCACACCCACGTGGGGCCTCAGCTATGTCACTAGCCGGGCCACCGGCCAGCTGCGATTTACCTTGGCAGGTCTGGTTCATATCCAGGCCCAGCAATTCCTTCCCCTCTGGCAGGAGTGAGTGACCAAACGGCCCCGCTGAGCTAAGTGCTGAAGAGACAAGCGATTCAGAGGAGGCGCCTCTTCAAGCCAGGGGAACAGGCTCTCCACGCACACACGTGCAGCTTCCTCTAAGGTCCATGGAGCTGTGTCTCCAGCTAGGATGAGTTTCATAGAATCATCAGGGATTGGAAGGGACCTCGAAAGATCATCCAGTCCAATCCCCCTGACACAGCAGGATCCCCTAGACCAAAGTCGCACGGGAACATCTCCAGGTGGGTTTTAAATGTCTCCAGAGAAGGAGACTCCACAACCCCCCTGGGCAGCCTGTTCCAGGGCTCTGTCACCCTCACCAGGAAGAAGGTCCTTCTCACACTGATGTGGAACCTCCTCTGTTCCAGCTCACACCCACTGCCCCTCATCCTGTCACTAGATGCCCCTGAGCAGAGCCTGGCTCCATCCTCCTGACACACACCCCTCACATATTTATAGACATCAATGAGGTCACCCCTCAGGCTCCTCTTCTCCAAGCTCAACAGACCCAGCTCCCTCAGCCTCTCCTCAGAAGGGAGGTGCTCCACCTCCTTCATCATCTTTGTTGCCCTACGCTGGACTCCCTCCAGCAGCTCCACATCCCTCTTGAACTGAGGGGCCCACAACTGAGGGACAAAATGGTTTCCTGAGGGACAAAATGAGGCCGGGGATGGAAAAGCCCCAGATGCTGTCGTGCAGCAGGAAGCCACCCAGCCCTCCCGCAGCATCCTCGTGGCTCCGCGGAGGGGTGGGGAGGCCGCTGGAGATGCGCTCGCAGCCGCGAGGCGGTGACTGGTGCCTGCGGTGCCGGGGCTCGTGCCGCTGCCCCTCTGGAGCAAGGAGGGTTTTCAGAGCGCTTCTCGTTGCCAGGAAGGCCGGAGAAAGTCAGCGAGATCCTGCTTCCTGCAGGCAGCTGTGTTGACAGCTCTGCGCCAGTCGCTGCTGAGGGGCTGCGATGTGGCCCTTCGCGTGTCATCTGCTCCACTCATGCGCGTGACGGGGCGGTGACCCAGCTCCCTTGGGACAAAGCTTGTCCCAAAGAGGGAGGTGCTGCTTGGTGGTGCTTTGTGGGGAAATGAGGGCAGATGCCTGTGGAACTGGGTCCTTACCCCACTGTGCTCGAGTCCAGTCAAGGAACCAGCTGGCATCTTCCTAAGCTGCACTGAGAATGTAGATGTGGGGCTGGCAACCCAAGGGCTCCCCAGACAGATCGGTCATGGATACTTGACGGGGGGATTGGACTAGATCATGGTATGAAGAGAGGATGCATTTATCTGGTGACTCCTTGTTCTTACAGTTCATGCTGTCAAGCCTGGCTGACAGTAGTGCCAGGCTCTCTGGAGATGTTTAAAACCCATCTGGATGTGTTCCTGTGCAACTTGGTCTGGCTGATCCTGCTGTGGTAGGGGGACAGGACTGGATGATCTTTGGAGGTCCCTTCCAATCCCTAATGACTGCATCTACGGGATCCTGCTCTGGCAGGGGGATTGGACTGGATGATCTTTTGAGGTTCCTTCCAATCCCCCTTCTCACCAAGTCTTTGGTGCCTGCAGTCTCCCAGAGAAATAAGCAGGAGGATGAAGAGCCGGGGGATGAAGGGCTGTCAGGGCTGTGCTGCAGATGAGGTCCAAGTGCTGAGAGATGCCTGTGGCTCCTGCTGGGAGAAACCCCAACGTCACTCATCAGGGGAGAAGCCAGCCAGCGCTAATGGCCTTCCATCGTGTTTCTTGGCAGGTCCTGACGGAGGGCGGCTTTGGTGCCATCACGACCGAAATCCGGGAGGCTCCGCAGTTCTACTACGCTGAGGACTACCATCAGCAGTACCTCAGCAAGAACCCCGGCGGGTACTGCGGCCTCGGGGGAACCGGCCTCTCCTGCCCCGTTGGGATCAGCAAATAGCCCGGGCTTGCTCTGCCACCTCCGCCTTGGTTTCGGGAGGCTGGAACAGAGCAGCCACCCCAACAGCTGCAGAATCAGTGCCCAGTGGTGTGGGAACCCCTTGGGGCAGCTTTCCATGGTGCCACCCAGTCGCTGCCAAAGTAGAGGCAGAAGTGGCACCTGTTGGCAAACGCTGCTTCTTGCTCTGTGCAGCCCGGGGGGCTTCCTTGCCACCTCGTGGTCCAGGGAGGAAAGAAGGGTTTGGCTCGGGGTGCTGCTGGAGGGGGAATGAGGGGGTGGTGGCCCCTGCTCGCTGCTTTGCTTAGCTGCTTCCCTCAGAGACGCTGGTTTTCTTGGGCTGATGGGTTTGCTCGCGTCGTGGGAGCGCTGACTTGCGGCGACGCGGGCGAGCTCGGCTCGGCTCACACAAGCCCATGACGCGGTGCCTTTGGGAGCGGCGGGTTCATCGGGCGCTGCCCCCTCGGGATCCGGCTTCCACAGCGATGCGTGGTGTCGGGTCGGTGCCTGGTGTCCGCAAGGAAAAGGACAAACTGCAGGCTGATCCCTCTTCGGGATGCTCCCAGAGCCTGCGCCGGCGCGGAAAGGGACCGGGTTTGTTTCCTGCCCTCCAATAAACGACCACAAAACCAAAAGGCAAAGCAGAGTGTTGTCTGCACCACGAGCCGTGGCCTTAGGGCCCTGTCTGGGTAGAGAGTGGTGACCAGATACGTGGTGAAGGGCTGCGACCTGCTGATCACAGCACAGAGCTTCTGCACCCGTATCCGCAAGCGGGACAGCTCAGAGGAGGCACCCTTGTGGTGGCAGCACCATCACCACTGTGATGGTTTGCACTGCAACAACTTGTGGAGCCCCCACCAAGACCAGAGTCCATCATGACAGGTGCTGTGGAAACCTGTTGTGGGCCAGTCTGTGCCTCAGTGCACCTCCAGCTCGGAGAAGGGTTGGGTTTGTCCCACACGGTGCTGCTTGTAGTGCTTCCCACTGGTGCAGGACTGAGCTGTTCATGTATCTCCCATGGATCTCAATCACCAAGTTTGAAGAGCATGAACGAGCCAAGGAACAGGCTGCCCAGGGGGGTTGTGGAGTCTCCTTCACTGGAGATGGTTAAGACCCACCTGGATGTGTTCCTGTGTGACTTGGTCTAGGTGACCCTGCTGTGGCAGGGGGATTGGACTGGATGATCTTTCGAGGTCCCTTCCAATCCCTAATGACTCTGATTCTATGATTTGGAGCCTGGAGAATCAATCTGATGAGGAGAGACTCAGAGAGTTGGGGTTGTTTAGTTTGAGGAAGAGGAGGCAGAGGGGAGACCTCATCACTCTCTATGACTCTCTGAAAGGACACTGCTGAGATGTTGGTGCTGGTCTCTTCTCACAGGGAATTAGCAACAGAAGCAGAGGAAAGGGCTTCAAGCTTCAACAGGGTGGGGTTAGACTGGACATCAGGAAGAAATTCACAGTATCACAGTATTACCAAGGTTGGAAGAGACCTCATAGATCATCAAGTCCAACCTGTTACCACAGAGCTCAAGGCCAGACCATGGCACCATCCATCCCTGGATGAGTTTAAAAGTCACTTGGATGTGGTGTTGGGGGATCTGGTTTAGAGGTGACTCTACAGAGTGGGGCTGATGGTTGGACTCGATGATCCTGAAGGTCTTTTCCAGCCTGAATGACTCTGTGTGTTTCTGTCATTTGTGTGACCTCTTGCAGATGAGCTTTCTTCACAGAAAGCTCGTGGGAGCCCACCCTGGCGTGAGCTCCGGGCAGCAAAGCACACAAAGCCCTTCTGGAGGGTGGCAATCCTCTCCATACCTTGGCTCATCAGCTCAACTGTTGGGCTCAGAAAGGTCCAAAACAGCTCCCTGAAGATCTTCTGCATCTACCCAATGGAACAGACAAGCTTGGAGCCACTGCAGATGTGCCTCGGATGGTGGTGTGTTGGGCTGGCACATTCACTGCTGGAGCTCTGCCTGCTTTATCCCAACACCTAGAGTGTGGCAGGTGCAGCTGCCCTCCTCAAGACCTAACCTTCTCCACAGATGGAAAGAATTGAAGGCTGATGAAGAGACAGCCCTCAGCCAATGAAACGTCTTGGCCAAAAGAAGTTTCTAGACCACTGCCCGTGGCTGGAGTTTCACTGGGGGCAGATTGTGGAGGAGCAGGTGAGTGCTGCCTCTCTGCATCAGGACACAAGGTAAGTCTTCTGCTTCGGGGGGTTTTGTCTTATTTGGGGGGGCTTTGGATTCACCTGCTTTGGATCATTTTGCCTTGACCTTGTGTTGGCTGTGTTGTGGTGGTTGTGGTTGATGGGCACCTGAGCCTGTAGTTTCCTGGTGGTTGTGGAAGTGCTAAGCAGCCTTGAGTAGAACAAATCTCGCTGTGAGTACCTGCTTCATCTCTTTGGAGAAGCTCTGTGGTCAGTCTGTGCCAGAGACAGGAGTTTCCCCTCTTCCCTTGTTCCTCTGCTGAGTCTCAAAGTGTCGTTGGTGCCTCAAGAGCTGGAGGAAAGCTGTTGTGTCAGCAGGTTTGTGTCTGGAGCCTGCCTGGGGCAGGGTTGCCATGTCAGGCTCTGTCTGGAGATGCCTTAGAACGTGCCTGCGTCGCCCGTGGGTCTGCCAGGCTCAGTGGGAGCTGCCTGCCTGTCCTCGTGTCTGGTGTTCAGCATCAGGGAAGCCAGGACTTGTCCCTGGGCTGCTCCAGCATCAGGGAAGCCAGGACTTGTCCCTGGGCTGCTCCAGCATCAGGGAAGCCAGGACTTGTCCCTGGGCTGCTCCAGCATCAGGGAAGCCAGGACTTGTCCCTGGGCTGCTCCAGCATCAGGGAAGCCAGGACTTGTCCCTGGGCTGCTCCAGCATCAGGGAAGCCAGGACTTGTCCCCGGGCTGCTCCAGCATCAGGGAAGCCAGGACTTGTCCCTGGGCTGCTTCAGCATCAGGGAAGCCAGGACTTGTCCCTGGGCTGCTTCAGCATCAGGGAAGCTCAAGTTAGGCTGAGTCTAAACTGGTCCAGGATAAGGGGAATGAAGGTCTGGGGTTGTCTTTGGCTTAATCCCTCCATGAACCAGGTCAGGTCAAGGGTTCCTGACCAACCCTCTTCCTCCCTCGTTTAGAAGACTAGGTTCTGTTGCTGTCGGTGACTCAAAGTGTCTGCCCTGAACAAATGCCACTGAATGAATGTTCTTTCCTTGCTGGGAAGAAGTCCTCAGGATGGAGAGAGCAGGGAAAACCTCCCAGGCTTCAGCTCTGCGCTCGCGCTAGGTTGGACCACTTGGACCCCCTTTCAGCTGCAGTCAATGGGACCCCAACAAGTGCAGCCACCTCACAGGAGATGCCTACGTCAAGGCACTTGAATCCGAGCACTTCCTTGGAGAGGCCCCATCTTGGCTGACAAAGGGACCTGGCAGTCTCTTTTGAGCTCTTTCCCTACAGTCTCACCTTCCCAGAGATGCTGGGAGGATTTAGCTGGTGAGATACGGAAGAAGGAATGAGTTTCTGAAAGTCTGTAGGTCTTCTCCCAGCAGCAGCATCCTCCAGAAGTCTGTTTTATCCCTCAGAGTCAGGTTTACCAAGAAAACAGTGGGTGAAGTGTGTGGGTTTTGCAAAAGGCCCTGTGAACATTGACTCTTCCTGTCACTGGCTGGTGCCTGCTGGTATTTCTGGTCTCCCATCTCAAGGGAGGAATCGAGCTGAGAGCTGCTTTGTGACAGCCAACACCAGGAAACAGCTGCTCCCCTGGGTAAGGGGACCCTGTAGAAGAGCCTGGTGATAACAGTGTTCTGTTCTCAGTGGCTTTTCCTCTGCCAAGCTTGTACAGGACCCCTTTTAGCATGGAACTGGAGAGTGGTTTGGGTTAGAAGGGACCTCAGAGATCGTCTGGTCCCAGACCCTGTCATGGTTGGGGACTGCTCTCACCAGACCAAGATGCCCAGAGCTCTGTCCAGTCATGGTTAGGGTTAGTCCCCAACAGTGGGTTCACACAGAATCACAGAACATCAGGGTCTGGAAGGGACCTCCAGAGATCACCCAGTCCAATCCCCCTGCCACATCAGGATCAACTAGACCAAGTCACACAGGAACATGGCCAGGTAGGTTTGAAACGTCTCCAGAGAAGGAGACTCCAAGGCTGTGCTGTTCTGTGGGTTGTGTTAATCATCCTCTTCTCATGTGTTGATGAGTGGTGGCCGTGTCAGCATCCCATGTGCTGCAGAAGCTTGGAGGAAGCTCAGCAGCAGGGAGCTCTGCTTGGAGTAGATCTCTCAGCTGCACAAGAACGTGCTGAGTGCTGAGCTGGAGAAGTGAGAGAGACACCCTCTAGGTGAAGCCAATGGGCTGTGAGATGGCCACACAGCTTGTGGGAACACACATGCTGGAGGAGGAGTGTCTTCAGGAATGGACACTGGTTCCTGGGGCTACTAAAGCTTCTCTGTAGGATGCCCAGGGTAAAGGAACTGCCTGCAAAGACATACTGACCTCTTGGGGTCCTAGGGCTCCTGGGGTTGGAAAGCAGTTGTGGTGCTGGAAACAAAACACTGTGAAGAGTAGATGGACTTCTCCTCGTGCTCTCCACCCTGCCCTGAGTGCCCCCTTGCAGTGGGAGAGGCAGGAGCTCTGCAAGGCGGAAGGGTTTCTCCCAACAAGTGCCCTTGGTCGAGAGGCAGTTCTGGGTGGCTCAGGGTTTTGGACTGTGTCTGCTGTGGCCAAGCTGTGCAGTGGAGGGAGCGATGGGAGGAGAGGTCTTGGACCCTGTGGAGAGGGCTCAGCACAGTGTGGGCTGTCTCCTTTCCTGGTGTCCCAGGCAGTGCTGCTCCATCACCAGGTTAAGTGCTGAAAGGAGACAGGAAAGTCTGTCCAGTGTGGTCGAAGCAAAAGCTTTGTCAGAGGAGGTGAATCCAGGAGCACTGAGCTCAACTGCTGGAACCCTTTGGCAGGTGAGGTCCTGGCCCCTTTGCTGCTGTCTGAGGTTGGTTTGTAGGTCCCAGAACAGGTCACGTCGTGCTGCAGGGTGATGGACTCTTCAAAACAAGTTGGAGAGCTCAAGCAGCGCTTGACATCAGCGGCTGCAGAGGGGAGAGAGCTGGCACAAACACCCCAGTGTGTCCAAAGCCTCCCTCACGACCTGGGCCCTCAGAACACACCCCCACGTGGAGGAGCATCGTCCTGACGTCCAAGTGTGCAAGACAAAACCCATCGCAGCGTTCAACCTCCAGCCCCTCCTCTGGCAGCCTGGGTGCTCAGGCCGGAGCTGAAAGGCTGGGCTGGCCTGAAGCCTCTGCTGCAGGGCTCAGGTCTCCATCCTCTGCTGGGCAGGGGCTTCCTCAGCTGTGTGCTTGCAGCGGGGTGGGTGGGCAGATGTGTGCGTGCTCAGCTTCTTGCTCTTGTGGCCAAGAGGGCCAGCAGCATCCTGGGGTGGATCAGAAAGGGGGTGGTTAGCAGATCAAGAGAGGTCCTTCTCCTCCTCTACTCTGCCCTGCTGAGACCACATCTGGAGTATTGTGTCCAGTTCTGGGCCCCTCAGTTCAGGAAGGACACAGAGCTGCTGAAGGGAGTCCAGCGTAGGGCAATGAGGATGATGAAGGAAGTGAAACACCTCCCTTATGAGGAGAGGCTGAGGGAGCTGGGTCTCTTGAGATTGGAGAAGACCAAGGGGTGACCACATTAATGTCTATAAATATGTGAAGGGTGGGTGTCAGGAGGATGGAGCCAGGCTCTGCTCAGTGGCATCTAGTGATAGGACAATGGGTGTCAGCTGGAACAGAGGAGGAAGCCACGTGCTGCAGAGATGCATGACCTGTCTAGACTAGATTAAAGCCTTGTGTTAACCTCTTCCAAGGGTCAGGATACACTTGTTCATGTCCAAAGACAGGCTGGGTTGGGCAAGCTGCATCTAGACCTAAGGCTGTAGGTCCACACGATCCTGATCAGGATCTGCAAGGTCACCATCCCAGGTCCTGGTGTTGTGCTCCTAGGTTTTCCCTGTTGCAGCAGCGTGGGTTGTGTGGGTGACTACGGCTGCACCGTGTCTTCCCCAAGGCATCGTGTGGAAGACTTATTCTATCAGCCACTGCCTTAATGGCCCCGGGTGGCCACGGGATGTGGAGAGAGGGGCTCGGACGTCGTGCCAGCCTGACGTGGTCTGTGGATCGCTGACCGTGTTCCTGTAATAACTGGAGGAGGCTGAAGAGCAGAGCTCACGAGCTCTTCACGGTCCAAGGCGGATCCATTGCCCAGCAGCTCCCCAGTGCCTCTGCAGACAGAGATATGGATTGGCTGGCAATTAGCACCAAGGGGTCTGTAATTGACTTGTTGTTCTCTGTGGTCATAAACATCAGCACTAACGGATGGTGCCGCAGAGCAGCCGCTGGAGATGGCCTGCGCGGGGTTGCTCCTTCCGTGACCCCGTGAGCCACGGTTGATGTCAGCCCCGGCTTTCTTCAGCATCCAGTGCGGTGGTGGCTCCGGGGTGTAAGGGGCTCGCGAGGCAAATGCCACTCTGGCGTCTCGCCCGGCCACACACGCCCCAGCACCTGGCACAGTCGTATTTCAGAGAGGCTCTGGGGGGGGAGCTCTGTGAAGTGGGGATTAGGACGGAGTGTGTTCAGCTGGAGGTCACAGTTCACCTACAGTTCAGGTCAGCAGCAGATGAATGGGGGTCCAGTCCCTGGGCTGGCTTGCAGGGGGAGGTGTGTGGCCACGGACGAGCAGTGGGATGGTTGCAGCTCAGCTCCGCGGTGCCGTGCGTCGTCCTGGGCTGATCCAAGTCAAGGTATCTACTCCTTCCACTGATGGTAGCGCCCTGTAGTCTTGCCATCTCTGGTGAATTTGTGAAGTGGTGCCAGGATGCTTCCAGGGCTCTGTGGTTCTGGTTCTGTGACCAGGCAGAGGACCTGCTGGAGGGACCCCAGTGCAGAGCAACGAGGATGATGAAGGAAGAGAGGAAGAGGAACACCCTCCCCTTATGAGGAGAGGCTGAGGGAGCTGGGGCTCTTGAGCTTGGAGAAGAGGAGACTGAGGGGTGACCTCATTAATGTCTAGAAATATGTGAAGGGTGGGTGTCAGGAGGATGGAGCCAGGCTCTGCTCAATGTCATCTAGTGATAGGACGAGGGGCAGTGGGTGTGAGCTGGAACAGAGGAGGTTCCACATCAATCTGAGAAGGACCTTCTTCCCAGTGAGGGTGACAGACGGTTTGAAGTGGGAAGGGGTCCTAGAAAGCCCCAGAACAAAGCAGTAAGAAGGTGTTTCTGCATCTGAAGTGTCTTCAGGTTGCTCCTGAAGGCTGCTTTGAGCTGGAGCACTTGTCCCGTGTCCCATGGGGCGCTCATTGTTCGACCGTTGTGTGCTCTGGGCAGGCAAGTGAACACGCCGGGCTGTGGGGGCTCAGTTTTCGAGAGGTTGAAGAGTTATCGCAGGGACGAGGGGTGTTGATGATGTCACATCTCTTGATACCTTCTGGGTTGTGGCTCTTGGTCCCCCAGAGTGAAGCTGTTTGGTTTGCAGGAAGGAGGTCCAGCAGTACTCTGTGTGCCCGGTTAGACAAGCTGTGAGGAGGAGAACAGCCCCAGCTGAGCACAAACCCTTGTGAGCTTGTCCTGCGAGTGGGGAACGGGTGTGATGACTCAGAGGAACCACTTCCCCTTCCATTGCAGTGAGTCAGCCTGGCTTTGAGGGGAAGTCGTGACTCACAGGCACACTTACCTTCTTGGAAGGAGTCAACAAGCACGTGGCAGAGGCTGATCCAGCTGGTGGAACTCTCCAAACCCCCTTTAGTGAGATCTCTCCCCAAAGGCTCGTGGAGAAGAACCCCCCACATGAAGTAGAAGGGCTTCATTTGGAGGGGCAAGAAATGAGGAAGGGTTGGACTGGAGAAAGTGCTTCCAGTGCAGGTTGTGCAGAGAGCTGGTGCTGGAGGAGGGCAGATCCGAGAGGCCGGGGGCCGCGGAGAAGTAAATCTGACTCTGCAGAGGTGCTGCAGGACCTCGTTAGTGCGAGTGGCTGGAGGTGAAGACAGCAGATGCAGTTCACTGTTGGTAAAGGGAAAGCAGTGACGTGGGGAGAAGTCACTCCAGCTGTACGCGAGCGGGAATGGGCTCTAAATCAGCCGTTGCTGCTGAAGGAGATCTTGGAGGAGGAGCTGTGCATAGTCCTTCACAATCACCAGCGTGAGACTCTGCAGGTCAAGGAGGCAATGAAAGGGTTGTGGATTGTTGGGGAAGGAGTAGGTGGCAAAACCTGCTCTGTTTATGCTCTTGGGAGCCTGTGTGCTCTGTGCGGTTCCCGTCCATCCCCTCTGTCGGAGGAGTCCTAGATGATTAATAGAGTAGAGCAGGAAGGATGGACAGGGGTGTGGAGGATCTTCTGGAAGAAAAGGAGACAACAGAGCAGGACTTTGAGGCTTGTAAGACACAGAGCTGCTGGAGGGTGCCCAGTGCAGAGCAATCATGTTCAAGGCACAATTGGACGTGGTACTTGGTGCCATGGTCTAGCCTTGAGCAATGTGGTAACAGGTTGGACTTGATGATCTGTGAGGTCTCTTCCAACCTTGGTGATACTGTGATACTGTAATGAGGATGATGAAGGGAGTGGAGCACCTCCCTGATGGGGAGAGGCTGAGGGAGCTGGGTCTCTTGAGCTTGGAGAAGAGGAGACTGAGGGGTGAGCTCACTAATGTCTATAAATATGTGAAGGGTGGGTGACAGGAGGATGGAGCCAGGCTCTGCTCAGTGTCATCTAGTGACAGGACAAGGGGCAGTGGGTGTGAGCTGGAACATAGAAGAGGTTCCACATAAATATCAGAAGGAACTTCTTCTCAGTGAGGGTGACAGAGCCCTGGAAGGGGCTGCCCAGGGGGTTGTGGAGTCTCCTTCTCTGGAGAGGTTTCAAACCCACCTATGTACGTTCCTGTGTGACTTGGTCCAGGTGATCCTGCTGTGGCAGGGGGATTGGACTGGATGATCTTTTGAGGTCCCTTCTGATCCCTGATGATTCTATGAAAGAGGCCCTGTGATCACACAGAAACATGGTTTGGGTTGGAAGATGTCTTCAAAGCTCATCTAGCCTGATCCCCTGCAGTGAGCAGGGACACCTTCAACTAGAGTGGGTTGCTTAGATCCCCAAGTTCCAACCTGGCCTGGGATGGTTCCAGGGATGAACGGGGCTTCTAGCGCCTTTCTGGGCAACCTGGCCCAGGCTCTCAGCACCCTCAGTGTACAAAACATCTCTTCTGTATCTAGTCTGAGTCCCCCCTTTTGGTTTAAAACCATCCCAGAACATTAGGGCTTGGAATGGACCTCAAAAGTTCATGCAGTCCAGTCCCCCTGCCAGAGCACCCCTTGTCCTGCCCCATCATCTCTGACAGGGATGTGACATGGATTTTGAAGTTCCCTAGCAGCAAGGTGAGGACAGTCAGGAGCTGTCCTCGTGTCACTGCCGTCAGATCCCATCAGGAGGGGCTGTCCAACGGCCACGTCAGGAGGAAGAGGTTTTTCATCCAGCAGATAATTGAACTGTGGAGGTCACTGACCAGGATGCTGTGGGCATTTGTCCTCAGGGATAAATGGAATCAAAGAGCTATTAGGTACCTTCCTGGGTGAAGACCTCTCCAAGGCTATTAACCACTCTGATGTAAATACAGCTCTGTAAGTAGTTGTCCTCTGCAGAGCACTTGCTGCAGATGCCCGTCAGAGACAGGAGATGGGGCCACGTGGCTCTGAGGGCAGATGCATCAGGATCTCCTTGGAGTCCTCCAAGCCACTGTTGTGACTAACGGGCCCTGCTGGCATCAGTGTGGAAGGAGTTGGGCGACCATGCTCTCCCATTTGTAGGCAAGGGGATGGTGGGACAGCAGCTGGAGGCTCTCACCCGACACCTCAGAGGGATCCCACAAAAGGAGCCCAGGAGCTCTGTGTCTGTTCATTTTCACAGAATCACAGAACATTTGAGATCCCTTCCAATTCCTTATGATTCTACGATCAAGAGTTGGAAGGGACCTCGGAAGATCATCAGCCCAATCCCCCTGCCACAGCAGGACCACCTAGACCAAGTCACACAGGAGCATGGCCAGGCTGGTTTCAAAAGTCTCCAGAGAAAGAGACTCCACAACCCCCCTGGGCAGCCCCTTCCAGGGCTGTGTCACCCTCACTGGGAAGAAGGTCCTTCTCACATTGATGTGGAACCTCCTCTGTTCCAGCTCACATCTGTTGCCCCTCATCCTATCACTAGATGACACTGGGTAGAGCCAGGCTCCATCCTCCTGACACCCACCCTTCACATATTTATAGACATTAATGAGGTCACCCCTCAGTCTCCTCTTCTCCAAGCTCAAGAGACCCAGCTCCCTCAGCCCTTCCTCATCAGGGAGATGCTCCCCTCCCTCCATCATCTCTGTGGCTCTGTGCTGGGCTCTCTCCAGCAGCTCTGTGTCCTTCCTGCACTCGGGGGCCCAGAAATGGACACAAGACTCCAGATGTGGTCTCACCAGAGTAGAGGGGGAAGAGCATATCTCTTGATCTGCTAATCACCCCCCATTCTGATCCACCCCAGGGTGCTGCTGGCCCTCTTGGCCACTAGAGCACATTGCTGGCTCCTGGCCATCCTGCTGGCCACCAGGACCCCCAGGTCCCTTTCTCCTCCACTGCTCTCCAACAGGTCACTCCCTAGCCTGTGCTGGTACCTGGGGCTGTTCCTGCCCAGATGTACAGATGCTATTTCTGGGGGTGCTTCTCTGTCCCGAAACTTGGCAGAAGTTGTGACTGAGGAGCAGGTGCCAGGTGTTGGTGGCCACAAGTGTTCCCCACCAGGACGCAGGAGGCTGAAAGCTCCACTCCACCACTTCTTCGATCTCCAGAGCCACTAACCCCAGTGCTCATTAAACTAGTGCTGCTGGAGGCATCGCAGGGCTGAGGTGATTGCACCAGCGCTCAAACCTCGCCCCTCCCACGCTGCGCAGGGATGGACAACCTCTGCCCAGTGCTCCTGAGAGCTTGAGGTGGACACTCAGAAGCCTCCACGAGCTGAGTTTGTTTTCTTCTTCAGCCCTATGAAAAACCAGGCTACTGATTCATCTGGGCTGCTGCTCTGGAGGGGATGATGCAGCCCACTTTGTGATGAACTCGTGGAGTCAGACAGCTGAAGCTAAGAGAAAGGTCACGTTGGCAGTGGCACCCTTGGAGCAGACCAGCTCGGGCCAGGTGGGGAGGGATCTGAAGCAGAATTTGAGTCTGGGGCCCTGTGGGTTAGAGCAGTGGGTTTGCAGCTGCTGCCAGGGCTCTCGCAGCGTTTCCTGACCCCCTCTCTGCCCAGTTGTAGGTGGTTTTCCATGGCTGATGGTCCCCAAAGCCCTGCAGATGCTCTCCCTTCCCCTGCCAAGCAGGCAGAGAACAAGATGAACCTGGTTCAGGAGGCAAAGAGGGCAAAGCAAGTCTGGTTTGAAGGGGCAGGCACATGATGCCCAGTTTAAGTGGGGATTCCTGGCTCTGCCGTCGCCTTGTGCTGCAGTGGTTTGCTCAGCTGGGAGACACTATGAGGCTTCACCCCAAGGAGCAGGATGACCACGAGCCAGCAGTGTGCTCTTGTGGCCAAGAGGGCCAACAGCATCCTGGGCTGGATCACAATGGAAGGTNTGAGAAGGAACTTCTTCCCAGTGATGGTGACAGAGCCCTGAAAGGGGCTGCCCAGGGGGTTGTGGAGTCTCCTTCTCTGGAGACATTTAAAACCCACCTGAGCTGTTCCTGTGCAATTGGATCTAGGGGATCCTGCTGTGGCAGAGGGATTGGACTAGCTGACCTTTCAAGGTTCTTTCCAATCCCTGATGTTCTGTGGGCCCAGCATCTCCTCATGTGATAAGTCAAGCTGTTGGGACATGACTACGTGTCAGACTGAGGCCCTCATCAAGCTAGAAGAAGGGCAAGAGCTCTTGTGGCTGCTGTTAGATGGTGTAAATGTGGTCTAACTGATCGAGCTTGCTTACCTGGGATGGAAATGCTGGGGTTTGGGTGTTAAAGGGAATGGAGAACAATCTGGGTGGCTGGAGAGGACAATTCCTGAGCTCTCCAAAACACTCTGTGGAAACCCCTCGGCCAAAATTAACCATTTGCAAGCAAATGGTAGATCAAAAGGGAATAGTCTCTTCTTTTATTTCTGTTAGAGGCCCTCTGTGTGGAACCACAGAACAGTTGGGGTTGGAAGGGACCTTAAAGATCATCTAGTCCCAGCTCCCCTGCTATGGGCAGAGACACCTCTCAGTAGACATCACAGCACCACAGAACATTAGGGGTAGGAAGGGACCTTGACAGATCATGCAGTCCAATCCCCCCTCCAGAGCAGGATCCCCTAGACCAGGCAAAAGCTGACTGAGGCACGTTCCTGGTGCCTCCCAGGGAGGTCACTGTCCTCGGTGGTGCTGGGGAAGGAGGCCAGCACCAGGTCCCCTTCCCCTTGCAGCAGCAGGACCCAGCGGACGTGCGATGGGACAGAGCCTCTCCAAGCAGTTTTCATGACCCCCCTGCTTCCTGGCTAGCTGGTGGAGAAGCCTCGTGAGCCAGAATTCATTTGTCTGCCTCAAGCTGGTGCAAAAGCCCGTCCTGGCTCGGGAGCCAGGCTTCACCTTCCGTGTTATCTGAGCAGAAAATGGAGCTGAGTTATCGCTAGTCTGGAGTGATGCCTGTGCAAGTTGCTCCACGTTAACTTCACGTGGCTGCCTGGCTAATGGAGGCATCAGGGTCTGGGAACCCTCTGCAAAAAAACCAGGGGGGATCCACCCCTCCAGCAGCTCTTAGGAGGAGACGCTGCCTGCTGGCATTAGTACCTACATCTGTTTTCCTTCCCATTAATAATACATCAGCGGAGAGCAGGAGCTGTGGCAGGAGCTGGCCATCAGGAAATACCTCCTCATGCTGCAGCCTGTGCAGCTGCAGGGCTGTTTCCCCCAGAGGAGATGAGAGATGTCCCCCAGCTTGAGCTGTCTCGTGGCAGGGGCAGCGTGGATTGTTGTTGTGCTGACAGGGAGCTGCAGAGGGACTCGGCGGGTGGGTGGGTGGCAAGCTGGCAGCCTGTGCTCACAGCCCAGAAGCCCACCAGGTGCTGGGCTGGGTGTCCAGCAGGGTGGGCAGCAGGTCAGGGAGGGGGATTCTGTCCCTCTGGTCTGCTCTGGCGAGACCTCCACCACTGCAGTGCTGGGTCCAGCTCTGGGCTCCTCAGAGCAGAGACAGGAGCCTGTTGGAGCGGGGCCAGAGGAGGGGCCAGAGATGCTGGGAGGGCTGGAACCCCTCTGCTGTGAGGCAGGGGAGGGTGTTCAGCTGGGAGAAGAGAAGGCTCTGTGGAGATCTTGCAGCCTTTCAGTGCTTAAAGGTCTGTGAGAAGCTGGTGACAGCCTTCTCAGCAGGGGCTGTTGTGTCAGGACGAGGGTGATGGGTTTGAACTGAGAGGGAGGTTCAGACTAGACAGAAGGAGGAAGATGTTTCTGCTGAGGGTGATGAGACCCTGGCCCAGGTTACCTAGAGCGGTGGTAGAAACCCCATTCATCTCTGGAACCATCCCAGGTCAGGGTGGACAGGGCTCTGAGCAACCTGCCCTAGTTGAAGATGTCCCTGTTTCCTGTAGACAGGTCAGACTAGACGAGCGCTGAAGGTTTCCTTCATCCCAAAGAACCTGAGGATTTTATGGAATGGATCTGGTGGGCTGGTGGAAGCCCACATTGCTGGTCATGGGTGGCTTCTCTAAGCCCTGCTTTGGCTGTCCGTGTGCTTCAGGAGCACCAGCTTGGCCACCTCTGTGCAGATGACAGTTCCCTGCTGTCCTGACACAGCTCTGCTTGACTCCTGGGGGGTTTGAGGTTGCAGAATGAAGTCGCTGGTAGTAACTGAGCTGATAACATCCTGCAGCATCATGAAACATCCTCCTGCTGGGTGATTCCAAGCATCTGCCTCCTGTGTGCTTTTCTGAGAGGTGTCTGTGCCTCCTAGCTCGTTCTGTAGTCACAGCTCACTGCTGCCTCGGTGGTTCTTCGTGCTTCAAGGGCTCTGACGTGTGACCCTGTGCCCCCAGCCCACTGAATGGTCTAGGATGTGGCCACAGAGGACAGGTCCCTTCTGACATTTGTATGGAACCTCCTGTGTGCCAGCTCGTCCTACCACTAGATGACTGTCCAGGGAACAGCTTGAGTCACCATCCCTGGAGGTGTCCAAAAGTCACGTAGACATGGCACTCCAGGGCTTGATGGTGTTGGGCTGATGGTTGGGCTTGATCTTGGAGGTCTTATCCAACCTTGCTAGTCCTGTGGTTTAAAGCAGGGACAGGATGGTCAATGCAAAGCAGGACTGCAGTCTTCCCACTCCTTTTCCTTCCCCTAAGAAGATCCTCTTCCACCCCAGATAGGATTCAGATCGTTGGGGTACGGGCTACTGGCTAGTGAGGGTCTCTGGGGGAGCAGTTCTGCTCTGTGTGGCTGTGTGCAAGGGTAACATCACTGAGCATTAGGGCTTGGAAGGGACCTGGGAAGATCATGGAATCATTAGGGCTTGGAAGGGACCTGGGAAGATCATGGAATTGTTAGGGATGGGAAGGGACCTCGGAAGATCATGGAATTGTTAGGGATGGGAAGGGACCTCGGAAGATCATGGAATCATTAGGGGTTGGAAGGAGCCTTGAAAGATCCTAGGATCATCAGGGATTGGAAGGGACCTCAGAAGACCATCAGTCCAATCCCCCTGCCAGAGCAGGATCCCCTAGACCAAGTCACACAAGCATCAACATATTTGTCATTGTTTTTGAAGATACCTGGGCAGTCTCCGTGGGCAACCAGTTCCAGTGCCTCAGCAGCCTCAGCACCCTCATGGGGAGGAACTTCTCCCTAAAATATAATCTGAAGCTGTGCTCTTCCACACCCTGCAGTGTAAACCCCAGTGCTCCAGGCTCTGAGCAACGTCTGTCCTGACTTTCTCCACCAGGAGCAAGCTCTGGGCGACTAGTTATGGTTTGTTGCTGTATTTCTGCTCATCCTTCTACGTGAGACTGTTTGGAGGTCAGGCATCACCTTCTGGAAGTTTCTGCTCAGTGGCACAAGCAGGGACAGCAGCACAGCGGGTCACCTGGGCTTAGGCAGGGACAAAGGGACACAAGCAGCCTGTCTGACTACCTTCAGGAGAACAAGAATGTTCCATGCTGTGAGGGATGGTGGCAACTGAGATCCCTTCGAGGCCACCCGTGCATGAATCCAGCTGCTTTCCACCAGCCAGGGCTCAGTTCTTGACTGTTTTGACAGATGGAGCAGTATCTTCTCTCCAGTGAGCACAGAGCCACCAAGATGATGAAGGGAGGGGAGCATCTCACTGATGAGGGGAGGCTGAGGGAGCTGGATCTCTTGAGCTTGGAGTGACCCCATTAATGTCTATAAATATGTGAAGGGTGGGTGTCAGGAGGACACTCTGCTTGGGGACATTTAATGATAGGACAAGGGGCAGTGGGTGTCAGCTGGAACAGAGGAGGTTCCACTTCAGTATGAGAAGGAACTTCTTCATTGTGAGGGTGACAGAGCACTGGAAGGGGCTGCCCAGGGGGGTTGTGGAGTCTCCTCCTCTGGAGATGGTTGAAACCTCCCTAGATGTGTTCCTGTGTGACTTGGTCCAGGTGATCCTGCTGTGGCAGGGGGATTGGGCTGGATGATCTCTCGAGGTCCCTTCCAACCCCTGATGTTCTGTGATTCAGTGAAATCCATAGTACAAGAGGAGTCGCCCATCTTGTTGCCCTTTAAATCTGGCTCTTGGGCCGGCAGCCCGTCCCCACACACCCCCAGGTGCCCACGGGCACTGCTGTGAGAGAGATGAACCGCGGGTTCACCTTCTCCAGTGCCGGCTGTACTGTAAAATCCTGACCTGCAGATGGCACAAACTGCCTCTTTTTTACCCGTTTCTAACTCGAATCCCTGCGCAGAGCCAAGTCTGTGTTGAGGATGGAGCCTCAGTGGAGCACAGGTGGAGTGTCAGATGAGTGTGAGGCTTGTGTGAGGCGCTGAGCATCCTGAGCGAGCGGGGGGTGTCCTCGCCCCATGGCAGGGGGGGCTGGACCTAGAGGATCTTTTAAGATCCCTTCCAGTTGAAACCACTCGGTGATTCTTCTGCTGGGCTCGGTGTCTTCCCGCGCTCCCCTCTGATGCTGGGGGCTGTGCAGGCTGGGTAGGGCTGTGGCTAGTGCTGCTCCTCAAGGGTCGGTAGGGCTGTGACTAGTGCCAGTAGGGCTGTGACTAGTGCTGCTCCTCAAGGGTCGGTAGGGCTGTGACTAGTGCTGCTCCTCAAGGGTCGGTAGGGTTGTGACTAGTGCCAGTAGGGCTGTGACTAGTGCTGCTCCTCAAGGGTCGGTAGGGCTGTGGCTAGTGCTGCTCCTCAAGGGTCAGTAGGGCTGTGACTAGGGCCAGTAGGGCTGTGACTAGTGCTGCTCCTCAAGGGTTGGTAGGGCTGTGACTAGTGCTGCTCCTCAAGGGTTGGCACCTGGGTTGGTGCTGCTCAACATCTTTGTCAGTGACATGGGCAGTGGAATTGAAGGTGCCCTCAAAGGAAGGTTCAGGCCTCCTGTCACAGGGTGGAGTTACCTTGGCGAGAAGTTCTTTAAGGAAGATACTAATCAAAGTTGTTTTATCTCCATCCATGAGGTGGGAACGGCATGACCCCTGTCTCTGGGTCACCGTGTAATGCAGGGTGTCCCCTGCACCCTGCAGGATCCATCCGTCCCCATCCACTGTGGGAAACAGGAGGGAGACTGCAGCCCGGTGCTGCTGGGGGCAGCTTGTCTCAGCCCCTGTGGACACTTCTTTCTGTGCTTTTAGGTCGAGTCAGGTCTTGAGGCTCCTCTGAAGCCCCTGCAGAGGGTCCCAGGCAGTGACTCCCCTCAGCTGCATTTCACCTGCTGCCTCCCTTCGCTGCCTCTGCTGCCTGGGTTTGTATTGACCTTAGCAGGAGGCTGAACCCCTCTGGATGGAGCCTCTTGGCCATGGACACGGGGGGGGTTGATCCAGCTGCCCACAAACAGGCACCGGGAGAGATCCTGCGGTGTCTGAGTCATCTGTTTCGCCAGCAGGGTGACGTGGGAGCCCCCTGGCCTAGCATCTGGAGGTCAGAGGGGACAGCCTTGGGTGTCTCACACAGCACAAGGTGTCTGGAGTTAGACCAGGATGGAAACATGAGGTTCCCAGTGGTGGATCCCCAGCAGACTGGTTGAACAGAGTATCTGGGGCTGCGTGGGCGATGGCGCTTTGAGCCACCAAAGGACAGTGAGCGGGGCCACGCTCAGCCCGTTTCTCTCTCCATCTCTCACCTGGTTACTCAGTGGAGGATGAGTGATAGGGCCACCAGGCTTGCGTTCTCCTCTCTCCCCATTGCACCCCTGTCTTGTTCTGATGGACACAGCAGCCAAGTCACAGCAAAAGGCAGGGAAGAAGTGGTGCCACAAGGAGATTCAGAGCCATCCAGACACGTTTGGGGTTTCAGCAGGGGGGTGAGCCAGGACTGCTCAGGGAATCGGGCTTTGGGCAGAACCACATCACATCGGCCTGTGGCCGGGGAATCAAAGCTGCTGGCACTGAAGGATGTGAACGTTCTCCTTGTGGTGGTGGTGGTGTCTCTGGCTGAGGAAAACTCCACCAGCAAGAGAGGTGGTTAGCAGATCGAGAGAGGTTCTTCTGCCCCTCTGCTCTGCCTTGGTGAGACCACATGTGGAGAGTTGTGTCCAGTTCTGGGCCCCTCAGTTCCAGAAGGACAGAGCTGCTGGAGAGAGCCCAGCATAGAGCAACAGAGATGATGAAAGGAGTAGAGAACTTCCCTGCTGAGGAGAGGCTGAGGGAGCTGGGTCTGTTGACCTTGGAGAAGAGGAGACTGAGGGGTGACCTCATTAATGTCTATAAATATGTGAAGGGTGGGTGTCAGGAGGATGGAGCCAGTGTCATCTAGTGATAGGACAAGGGGTTGTGAGCTGGAACACAGGAGGGTCAAGATAAATACCAGAAGGAACTTCCCAGTGAGGGTGATGGAGCTCTGGAAGGGGCTGCCCAGGGGGACTGTGGAGTCTCCTTCTCTGCAGCTGTTTCAAACCCACCTGGATGTGTTCGTGTGTGACTGGGTCTAGGGGATCCTGCTGTGGCAGTGGGGTTGGACTGGATGATCTTTGGAGGTCCCTTCCCATCCCTAATGACTGGATCTAGGGGATCCTGCAGTGGCAGGGGGGTTGGACTGGATGATCTGTTGAGGTCCCTTCCAATCCCTGATGTTTCTAGAATTCTGTGACTTGTTCTAGGGGATCCTGCTGTTGCAGGGGGGTTGGATTAGATGATCTTTTGAGGTCCCTTCCACTCCCTGATGCTCTGAGACTCTGTGGTTCCTTTGAAGAGGGTTTCAGCCCCACTCCCAGCCCCACAGGCACGGAAGCTCTCCTTGCCCGGAGGTGGCCGGGCTGCTGCCTCCATCCAGGGTGAGGATTGGCCCGTCCAGCGGCGGTAGGAACAGGCTGTTCGTGCCTCGGGGTCCTCGCTGGCCCGAGCTCCGGGCGAAAGGGTTCCCTCCTCTGCAGCCCCCCACCCACCCCCCGTGAAGTGAACCCGGCAAAGCTGGGGCCAGCGGAGCCGCGCCAGCCCCCCCGTCTCACGCTCGGCTCCGCGGTCCGGCCCCTCCGTCCCCGTGTGCGGGGGCTCGGGGGGCGCTGAGGAGATGGAGGAAGGAAGGAATCGAGTTTCACCTTTTGGTTCTTTCATCTCGGCAACAATGTGCGGTGGGAAGAAACAGGAGGAGAAGTTCTGAATGGCAGCATTGACAAGAATCCAAGCCCCCCGTCCCTCCGCCCTCCCCCTCTGCCGTCCATTCAGGAGACCGACAATGAGCAAGGTCGTTCGATTCATCCAGCTCGGGCTGTAAACAAAGCCCTACAATGAAGCACCCCCGCCAGGGCCCCCCTTTCTCTCTAAGAATAGATGTCCCCCGCCACGCTGCTCCCC